>PNEQ01056603.1:0-53051 GCA_003012365.1 Medauroidea extradentata
TGTCTTCACCAGTCTCTCTCCACAGACGTAGCACCTTCCTCTAGCACTTCCAATAGCGAACTCTCCTCAAATGTGCCGATTCTGTGCTTTTATACTAGCCCAGACAGTCGGTTATTCCCCGCATTACAGGGGTCTAAAAATAGATATTTCATCATGTTTCGGACGTTCTGGCTGTCACGTCGGCCGCCCTCGAAGGGTTAAGACGCAGTTGGGACAGGTATCTATTACGTAGGTTCGGCGGTTTTCCCACTATGAGCCACCCGGGCTTTGAGTCATCGGCCAGCCCTCAAGGTGTTACGAAACAGCCGCCGACCACTGGCCTCCAGGAACATGGCACGCAACACTATTTAACCTTACTAGCGGATGAATAAAAAAATATAAATGTTTGTGCTCACGTACGTTATATAGGGAATTCCTGTGCAAAATTTCATGCTCAGTTTTAAGCTGCCTTTTGTCAGTGTTAATTTTATTGACTAGATTATTGATTATAATAGTGATAATGTTTGTTGGATTATATGTTATGGTTAATTTTTAGGCAGTTTTTTAGTTTGCATCGTAGGTCGTGCGCGGAAAGAAATAATTAATCTCCCTCCTCACCCCTCCCTTTCTCCGCCGACATAACCACGATATACAGTTAGATAGCTGGCCGACACTTGGAGGGCGTATATCTGTGTGTCGGGGTCAGAGAGGACCACATATCATCGTGCCGGCCATGTTGCCAGACGACGTCACACAGCTGTATCCAGTCACAAGCCTCGTGTGTGTGTTAGTATCACGTGTCCAAGGCCAGCGGGGGATGTTATTGTGTTGCAGGTTCGTGCCGCTTTCTTTCACTTTCCTTTGTTGATCCATCCTCTCCCCCATCTCCCTCTCCCTCTCCTTCAACAGCTTGTGCTCTCGTAGTAGTCAGGCCGGGTTGTCGGGGCGACCTTGTGACCGCGTCTTCGCCACCTGCCTTCTCTATTGTACTATAACATTCTCCCCTCCTCGACCACAATGCAAGTCTTCAGCTCTTGCTTCTCGTGCAAGGCCGTAGAATAGGTCTGGATACTGTAGTTGTAAACTGACCCGCATACGCCGGATCGCCGCCAATGGCACACTGGCGTAGTAAAGTGGGAGTAGGTCGGTTGCAGAGCCAAGCGAGGAAAATATTGAGGTAAAGTTGAAACTAAGGAAAACTTGTGTGAAATATGAGAATTTTTCGATTGAAATTGAGTTGTCATTTGAGGCGAAGTGTTAATATTCGCGAAAAAAAAAAAATTTCTCTTCATGCTTCGACTTGCGAATGTAGCAAAAATGTATAGTATTTTACATTAATTATGCACAGAACTTACATGATGACCGTTTGATAGTTAATATTTAGTGTTTCGCATACTGTGAAGCGGAAGAAATACAAAATAAAAAATGGTATAAAAATACGTCGTATGATTTGTTTACAAAATGGTGTCGTAACAATTTTGTTTGAAATCAAAAGCGACATTAAAGACACTACAATTCGCTTTCGTGTAAAAATGTACAACGAATATAAACAATGTTGTAGATACCACTGCGGTCTTTCCTTTACATCGTGGTTTTGTTCCTCCTCTGAAATATTACCAATATATTCAAAATAATATTATTCTCTCTCATGTGGCATTCTAACCTCTATTTACGACCGCTATGATTGATTTTCAGCTTGAGAAAGGTTTAAGGAAGGTAGAGGACACCTTAAGAAATTCTTAGTTTTTCCTTAGATTTCACTCACTTTTCGTCTCTGCAATGAAAATTTCTCACAGTTCACTGAGTGTGGCCCCAGGTTTTTTTCTCAATATGACTGCAATCGGCCCTTAGACAATTTTAATGTACGTTCAGACTTTTAGCCATAACATCTATTCAAACTGTGTTATGAAAGTGTATCTTCGACAAAGCATAGAATATATTGTGGTAAACTATGTGACATAAATAATACTGGAATATTTCATTAATTTGTCATGCAGGTAATTATAGGTTAGCTTACAAGAATTCCCTTGCAGTGATTCTGCATGACAAATTAATGAAAGATCCAATTATTATTTATGTCAGGCAATTGACCAAGAATATATCCTATGCTTTGTTGAAGAGAACATTTTGATAAAACAATTGGAACAAATGTAATGGCGTAAAAACTTAAAATACAGTAAACTTGTCTAACGCTTGCTCTTAACGTAGCGTAAATTGGGACTATGAGTAGCAAGTTAGTGTGAGAGTCGCTAGGAGCGCTGGTAGTATGACGGTGTATTGCAACGTTACAACACCAATCACTAGTGGTGCTGTCTGTCGTAAAGGTATAGGTAGACAGGCTAGTGTCTAGACCTGTGTTTACAACACTGTGTTCTCATGTGTTCGTGAGCTGCAGTGACGTCGCCAGGGTTTGGCGATCACCTGTAATGATGTTCAAGATTTTAAGATGACGAGAACAATAAAGTAACATACGTGTTTTATACGAGTTAAATATTTCGCCCAATGCGACGTCTGCAACACATTCTTTACACATTGTTGTACTTCCTAATATATACAATTCTCGTATCACAGTGTTTGTTTCCATTCTCCTCCGAAACGGCTTAACTGATTTCAATGAAATTTTGTATATACATTCGGTAGGTCTGCGAATAGATTTTTATCTATTTTTATACTCCTAAGTGCTATTGTATAGTAAATATTTTTAATTTAATAATTTTAGAACCCGGTCGATAACTGTGTGATAGGCCTAATTGATCAGTTATCCGCACGAGCTGATACCAGTCCATCCCCACCAGGTGTCGCTGCTCTGTTTCTATTATTATTATTATTTATTAATTTCTTTATTATTAGACCTCTTCCACTTATATACCACATCCTTACACACTTACAATAAGTTATTTATGTGACAAAACAACCTTTGTCAGGGCAGCTACATATAATGTTCATTTCATGCTTATTTCTTCGAACACAATGCATTTAGTGTGACTTTTGGTGCCTACTGTTCACATTTTCTCGCACAAATTGGCGTCATAATCTGCTTACAGCAGCTCGCACTGCCCCACGGTCGTAGAAAGTAGGTCTGGAATCTTGACCCCCTTGTTGTTTGGTTACACTGACCAACACTATTGTTGGGTGAATATTAAGGGAGTCACATGCCTTTGAAATCAAAATTTTGAATTACATTTTTTTTTAAATACTAGAAAGTATAAGAGAAGGAGCCACCAAAATTGACATAGAGCTCTAAGAATAGGAGCAAATGACTGTGAACATGTGGTTGACGCAACGTTCCTTTCACTGCTTATGTACGGCTTACTCAACCTATTTGTGTAAGTAACTTTTAAATACTAAGCGGTATGAAAATATTAAATTCATGTCATTGCTTATCTCGCAAAGTGAAGGGGAAAGTACCCCTTGTGGTAGTTCACTCCGATAAACCGTTTGAGTAAATGCGAAACAAACTACGAAGGCGCAGCGTAACCCCTCAGAGGTAGGCAATACAACGGCTTACTGAGCCACGCTAATTGCAGCATTGAATGGTTGAGTACAGTAGTGAGAGGAACAGCCACATCTGGGCGTACCACAATCCCTACCACATACACTCTTATGTGTAACCAAGTGTGCTACAGTGTCAACATATGGCCTGGCATTGTCAACAATCATTTGTTGGAACCTTATTTGCTATCTGACCGTCTCAGAGGAATTCTAAAGTTCCTGCAGGATGTATTTCTGGAATTGCCGGAGGAAGTGTACCACTGGAAATTCGCTACACCACGTGGTTTCAGCACGACGGGACACCACCACAGTTTTCTGCACGTTTGCAGGTCGCTGGATATAGAGGAGGCCCATCCATTTGCCGGCTCGATCTCCGTACCTGACTCCATTGGATTTTATGGGGTCATGTCAAATCCCTGATTTACGAGACGCCTGTGACTAGCTAAGATTTCGTGGCACGTGTGATAGCCGCATTTGATTGTGTACGTGTCATACCAAACATGTATGTACGAGTCCAGGCCAACCTGATCCGCCGTTGTCAGCTGTGTGTTGATGTAGGGGGGGGGGGGCGGCTGTTAGAACACTTGTTGTAAATACGTATGTAGTGCATTGTTCCTATTTGTGTTGTGTTCCTTCTTCTGTACACGTGATCTCTCTTATCTAACCACTAAGACAGTGGTTGGTGTCGGCAGTTACCGCTAGCCAGCGTGTTTGCATTACGCCACTGCTCCATTTATACCTCATTTCAACTTCATCAGCTATCAAAAAATACTGTTAAGAGACTTGTGTAACGAATGTAATTTTCCACGTGTGAGGCGCGAAAACCGGTGGGTAATTAGGCCGACTTTGGTACACGTGACGTGCTAATTGGCGCGTAGTATTCTTTCTAGTATTAATTTTTCTGTAACGCTTTCAGTAGTGACTACACTTTTATTTGTAGGTAGAATCAAATACCTCATAATTTCGGCTTACGTCGGCTATTTGCATGTCTTTGTTCTTAACAAATCGAGTGGTACATTTTTCTGACGTAAGAACAAAAGAATGAGGTTTTTAACTTTTTGTGTTGCCCAAAATAATGATTCTAATAATAATGTTGCATGTTTGAACGTTATTATTTTAAGTGTGTGTTATTTTTGTAGATACACGGGTTAAGAATACCTTTAGCAGTTTCGCGTAAAAATAAAACGAAATCACTTGGCACCCTACAGCATCGTTCATACAACACATGTTAGTTGTCAATACGTCCCCCATATCTCGCTGCTGTACTCAATTAAACCATTCAATGCTGCAATTAGCGTGGCTCAGAAAGCCGTTGTATTGCCTACCTCTGAGGGGTTACGCTGCTTCTTCGTATTTTGATTCGCATTCTGTTGAAAACGGTTTACCGGAGTGAATTAATACAAGAGGTACTTTCTGCTTAAATTTGCGCGGTAAGCAATGATATGCATTTAATATTTTCATACCGCTTAGTATTTAAAAGTTACTTACACAAATAGGTTGAGTAAGCCGTACATAAGCAGTGAAGGGAACGTTGCGTCAACCACATGTTCACAGAGTCACTTGCTCCTATACTTAGAGCTCTATGTCAATTTTGGTGGCTTCATCTCTTATACTTTGTAGTATTTTTCAAAAAATGTATTTCAAAATTTGATTTCAAAGACCTGTAGCTTCCTTAATTTTCACCACACAATAGTGTTGGTCAGTGTAACCCCCTCCCCCTTTTTTTTACATAATCAATCCCGTCTCGGAGTTGGGTACATGAATTCTGGTCCACGCTGTATATAAAATTCTGAGAATAATTATAACTTGTATTGTATTTACTTTGCACTACAGTACAAAAATAGGAGTTGAACTTTTAGCCAATATTTATGCCGCAGTCTGTCCATCAGTATTTGTATATTCCTAGTTGGCTGTATTGATTGTAGCCTATATATATATATATATATATATATATATATATATATATATAATATACACACACGTCAAATATTGAACTGCGATGCTCGTTCTACAGCGTGAGGTAAATACAGGGTGTCCAGAACAAACATAACAAGCACAGCACTGGGCTATATGGAGACGATATGTTAGTGGCAAGTTATTGGACATGTTCCTTGCACAATGTGGCAACATAGCACTGTTGGTCCCCTCTAGCGCTTCACAGATATATTGCTTATCTTGCTACTACTGTTCTCACCTGAATATTATGTGTGCAAGTTGTAATACCGAGCAGTGCACACATGATGCTATGCTTACTGGACGTAACACACAAAATAATACCTGAGCTTGTAGCGTAAGACGGGAGTTTCTTCGCGCAGTGTTGCCACATTGTTCATGTTTTCACTAACATTTCCGTCTGTAATTTAACCCAGGATTCTCGTTGCGCGATTATTTGTTTGTTTCTGGACATGTATAACTAAAGCAAATATCACATTTGTCTTCTCAGACTTTCATGAAAGTGAAGTATATAACAATACTCCAATACGACGGCTAATGCAGAGTCTTAATCCACTAAACTGCAGGGAAAGTGTGATTACTCACTACATAACACGGCAGGTTTCATTGCGGTTATTTACACGACGACAGCTGGCAACACTGCAGCGCTCATACATCGCGGCCACGCTCCTGTGTGTGTGTGTGTGTGGACTGCATACGTGATGTCTGGCTGTGTGTGATATGCTGGCCACGTCCTGGTGCGTTGACCGTCAGCTACGTGTTAACGTCGTCAACTGTGTCTGTCCAGACTAGCTTGGTAGTTGACTCCATATTATGTTGGTGAAACTGGTGAGTTGGTAGTAAATTGCAAGTGATATTTTCGTTGGTTGTCGTAAGCAAAGCATACCTTTTTTAGGCAAACGTGTAATTGTTATTTTATTTCCACATTTCAGAATGCCGGCGGGTATTTACAATATATTACAAATAAACGAACAAAACTGATATATTATGATTATCTGTGACTATTGTACTGTACGTATTTAATTACGTATTTATTTATCTAACCCGTAGGACTGAAATGATGAGCTGAAGTTCTCCTGAGTATTCGGTTTATGGAAATAGTGTTGGATACAATAGTATTAACAATATGTTCAGTGCATAGATCACAACATATTTTAACATATACTCATACAGTTAATAAGTAGCGTTATATATATATATATATATATATATATATATATATATATATATATATATATATATATACACATACACACACACACACACACACACACACATATCTCGAAAATTAACAAACCAAATTTGTTATTATTACGTGTTCATTATATAAACTTTTATTTTCATACCAATTAGCCAATTTAACTATTTTATATACATATGAATAAGTATGCAATATGTTAGCATGTAGTGACATTGAACTATTAAATAATTTTTTTTGTAGTATTTGTCGCCGGGCAGCCGGGCTAGTGTTCGTACTAACATGAATTGTAGTGTCGTATCGCTTATGTCGCGTCATTGTGATCCCGGCATCAGCCTCTCTCACGTCACATCTCTATTACTACAGCTAAGTAGTACATATGATAAGTAGAGAGGGAGTTCACTGAGCTGTAGGCTAGCCTCCAAGGATCTGTGTATTCAAGCAAAGATCAGCTGTTCGTTGGCTGCTCGATGACGCAGTGAGCTGGGCCTGCATTGTTGTTCTTGGTTCATCTACTTCCAGGAAGTGTCGAGTAAGTCAACGTAGCACGAACTTGCAGTAGCCTGAAGGAGGACCATGGTATCCTGTAGTCTTGCTACTGGACGCTCCTAGGCAGTTGTTTGTCCTGCAGGATGACGTGGATTGAGGTCCTACAATGGAGCAACGCCGGAATGAGAAGGGCGGGGGAAACTGGAGATCTCTGAGAAAATCTCCCTCGACCAGCGACATCGTCCAGCATGATTTCCGCGTGTAGTGGGCTTGTTTACACATAGTAATATTTACCCTTGTATGAAACCTCTCGTGCGAACTCTCATCAGTGGCAGATTTAGACAACAAGGGAAGGGGAAGCGGGTGGGATTTACCACTCTTACTGAATTTCCCATAACTATTTTTAAAATTGCCGACATGGCGACCAGCAAAAAAAAAAAAAAGATACATAGTAAATTTTGACCTTGTATTGAATTACTAGTTGTGTTGTCTTTCATAGCATGTCGCGAAACCACAGAGATCTCAGCGTTGATGTTTTGAAATGTTTCCTATCCTGTATTGCTGCTGTCTGGTTGGACGGTGTTATGCACCACTAGGCTGTGTGCTAATTGTTACACATGTATAAAGTATTTTCCAGTTTTGAATCGGTTATAAAAATTTATTTTAGTCCTATATTCTGATTGGATTTAGTTGCGTGGACATTTGCGATGTAGATGTTTGTCAAAGAAAACTAAAAATAATAGAAAACATAAATAATCTGAGTATGCTTTAGTTAACAGAATACGTACATAACATTACATTTCATGAATGGAATCGGGTCCAATAAATCAAGGAAAATAACAGACAAGAAAATATAAATTAAAAGAAAAACCAGACACCAACATATAAAATATGTGAACTACAATATAAAATATGATTACAGAATTATCAGACGAAACAAAACCAGTAAGTTTCGCGAGAGAACGACGTATCGGGAACTGGAATATGTTCTCGTCATATTCCCGTCAGTCGCACTCGTGTTCCTGGGTCCTGTGTGCCTGCTTGATGATGGGAACACATTCCAGTCACTGAAAAGTCGTTCTCCTGTCTGGAAAACTAGTACTTTGTTTTGTTTTGTCTCACAGTTGTGTCGTCATTTTATTTGTGGTTCATATATTTTATCTGTTTGTTCCTTTGCTAAAGCAGGCTTCAAACCTTGATTATCGGCCTAGAGTTGTCTGGGCTTTTATTGTCTTAGCTGTTTTATCCGTGATTTATTGAACCATTTATTGAATTTAATGTTGTGCATGTATCCTGCTGACGAAAGCGTTCTGCTTATTTATGTTTTCCTGTTTTCTTTAGTATTCTTTGACAGACGTCTACATAGCAATGACATATGTCCAAGAATCTAAATCCTGTCATGCTCTCCCACTGCACAAACCTCCCAAAGATCAAAATCCTACATCCTGTTGTTATAAATATTGACTTTGTAATAGTTAAATATTTTTCGTAAGACTGTTTCAAATATGAAAATGTTGTATAATATTTTACTTACACAGTAGCTTACAATCTGCGCACAGTGTACGGGTAAATAAGGTCGTCCAACAGTGTAAGGAGGTTATAGGGGCCAGTGTATGTGTGTGTATGGCGGACATGTGCGCGAGGAACTCACGTGGCATGTCCTTCCTCTGCTTGTGTTTCCGGTGCTGTGGCTGCGACTGTGGCTTGTGTGGTTGGCTTCCTGCAGCAGTAAGTACCGTAGTGTGGCAGTTGTATAGTTGGTGCTGGTGTATATGGTTGGTGACTTGACGATGCCTGTGTCCAAGCTGTCTCCCAGCCTGCTGGCCTTCATGAACAACCCCACTGGCCAGCCAATACCGCCCCAGGTAAGTGCTACACACACTTCTTCTATCCGTGGCCAGCGACTGGAGCGCCCGAGTCCAGAGCTATAGTCGCACAGATCATAACAGTTCCTTAAACATTCGCAGTTCCAACCGTCACAGCAAGTTCTACAGTTGCACGGTACTAAGCATAACAACTGTGTGGTGCCGGTTCTAACGAGGTTGGTACCAGTGAATATTGACCTTTTTCTAACTTCCCAACCCCAAAGAATAGGCTCCGTTGCACAGTTGTTCCATTCTTGAATCTGATGGAAAACACGAAATGAATGCTGTTTAGTGGCTTCAGATGTTGGAGGTAGGACTGACATTTTGAAAGTACTATTGACTGTTTGTTTTGGCACAGTTTTAAAGTAAACTGATAGTGCAGCTTATTGATTTCTTTATGAGCTTCCCTGCCATAAATAACGCACATAAGTGCGTTACCAACTTCAGCAACTTTTTGCGGAGAAGAAAACTTGTCATTGAAAACAGCCATTTTAATCTTCAGTGCATTATCTCGTTACAGATTTGCAAACGGCAATGATTTATCTTTTCCATGCACAGAAGTCGTATCGCACCCAGTAAAGACATTTATGAACAAAATGTATTCCTTCATTGAACCCAACACCTCTTAAAGTGGTGTTGTGTTGAAAACTTTCCTTGTTCGTTTGCAATTACTCAGTAGTAACATTCCTTCAGAATGTGCGACAAGTAGAACTAATAAATATGTATCTTCTAGTAATATTGATGTATTTCCAAGCTTACATTGTGCCACTGCATTCAAAGCAATCAAGGTATTAACTTCTGCCTCAGTTTGGATTACATGAACTCCTGATTTCTGTAAGTGTGTTGAAGGTAAAGAGATGAGCTGTGTTTTATTACTAGTATTTGAAAAAAAAAATATTTTCTGGAGGTAAGGCAGGCCACGAAAGAGTTTTGTGTCACAAGTACTTCAGAAGAGCACCCACGCCGTATGTGTTCATGATGTTTAGTTGAAGGTTTACCATATCCGTCAAACACGAGTGTCACATCTGGTATCTGCTAGGTATGTAAGAAACATATTTAATCACCATTCCTCCATTTTTTATTACGTTTTCAAGAAAGTAAATGCAACAAATATCCACCATCTATAACATATGCTGTGTCTACAGATTCATCTGGCATATCAGGACTGGATTTGAGGTGGTTTTCAAAAACAGGCAACAACGCTGCTTTACCAGAACCTTTTCTCATATTGCAATTTTCAAGTAAAGCTGGTGGCTAAGTCGAAAGTTCTTAGCGAAGGTTTGCTTCAAGCTCGTCGTATTATCTTATTACACAAAGCATACGATGGAGAAGTTGAGTTAACTCCAACTAAATTGTCTCTAACCTGGATACTTAGGTTGGCTTTAGAAAGTGTTGTCACTACATTTCTTCTCTTGAGAGTAGTGTCACTAAGTTGCTTTTCAACCATGATTTTCATTGCGTTGATTCCTACGTCTAGTTAATATAATTAGAACTACAAAACATAGAATAACTTATGTTCCATATCTTATCTTTTATTGCTTGAATCGTTTTACAACTGGGGGAAATATTTTTAATTGAATTAAAAGTTCGACCGGCAAGCGAAGCTGCGGCGCGCTGTGTGGGTGGCATCTGATGCGGGAACACTATTTGTTTAGAAATAGTTTTGGCGGCTGGTGGTTCGCATGCGTACAAAATTAAAATATGAATCTGATACGCTTTTAACAGCTTTACAACTTTTGTCTAAGGAAAAACCATGTAAAAGTAATAGAAAAAGTGTATTTTTAATAAGTAAATATTTTTCTGTTTTCAAAACCAATTTTTTCACCGAAATAGTTTTTTTTAAAATGTTTATGTAGTTAACAGGTACGTTGATTTTTTAATTATTGAATAGCGATGGAAATAGAAGAGAATTACACCAGTTTGGCGTTTATTCAAGTTTTCGTTCGGGAGATACAAAATTTTTGACCAAAAACATGTTTTTGATGTGTTTTTTTAATGGCGGGAATTGTCAGAAAATGATAGGGGACAGTGACAAACACACTGTGAAAGGTTTCGTTTTGTTAATAATTTTGTCCGGGTTAAGCCTATTTTTCGTCTAAGTGCCCTACACTTAGAGCTGCAGATGTGCATACAAGGCATCGAAACTAAATGTTGCGCAACTATATTCGCCGCTAAATTGTGTTTCTACTTCCTTGTGATTATAGCATACAAGGCGGTGTGTGTCAACTTAGTATTTTGACTTGCTTCAAACTAAACGTTTCATTAACTTGCATTATGTACATATGTGCATGAGTAATGCATTATAGTGAAACACAAAATAATACATAATTTTACATAATAATCTTCCACAATTGACAGAAATTCAAATAGCACATCGTAACGGTTAAGTGTGATACTACGCGGAGAATTAAAAATGTTAGTGTTTCATGAGACTTACCAATTCCCTGGACACTTAAGAAAATGATTAATTTTACATAAGGGGTGGTACATTCTCTGAATGCCTACCTTACATTCCCTATCTTCAATAACTGTCGTCTCAGATGATGCTAACTTCATTGAAGAGAAGGAATCATTCGCTACTTCAATAACCTGCATGCTAGAATCCATTTTCCTATATACACTCAAGCCCCGACTATTTGTCCACCAGCTGCTACTCCCTGGAACAACACACAATGAAAGAATATATAGGCTTGAGTATGTATAGTACAATGGATTCTACCATGCCGGACATTCAACTCGCGAATATTTTCTTTCTCTATTGATTCCTAATCACTAGAGACCCCGGTTTGTTTCAGTGCCTTACATGAAGATCTGCAGTTGTGCTTCATGGTTATTGGCAGCGAGTCTATGTGAAGAGCCTTGTCTCATTTGACTGAGCCAATTACAATAACGTCCCCTGCAACACCGTACGTCTGTGACTCCCAAGGCTCGTGACAGTTACAATATCCAATCACTCACCACGAAGCAGAACTGCAGATCTGCAACACAAGGCACCGTAACAAACTGGGGCAAATTTATTTTCGCGAGGAACAGGGGTCCCTACTAATCAGGGGAGAGTGTAAAATGTCCGGGATAAGCGAGATGCAGATCTACTGTAATTCAGTCTTGTGTAGGCCTACATGTTATAACCTCAGCAGTTTGTACGTCATTGGTAGGGACCGCGCGAAGAGATTTCTCCTCCAACTTGTTTCAAGAGATAGCATCTGTCGAATATCGACACAACACCCAGAGACAACACCCAGTCACAGAAGACAGACACAAATATAGAACCAGATTCCCAATATGGAAATAGACAAAAATCAGTGGACAACAAACAAAAGGCAATTGCCAACTTAACACAAGTTAAAACACTGATGGAATTCCTATGGGATTGTTTTTTTTTTTTTTTTTTTTTTCAATTTTTGGAGTACTTTGTCATTGTGTCATTCCCTGACACTTATTTTACAATATAAAATAATTACTTTTATGTAACGGTTGGCACATTCTCTTAATACCCACCTGATATTCTCTTGACATCAACAATTGTCGCCTTACATGTTAGCTTCTGATAGTTATGTATATGTATATATATATTAGTTGCATGGCAATGTTGGAGTACAAACAAGTTCTGGAACGTGCCAGTGTTCTGGGGACAGTGTGCTGGATGTGTTTATCAGTTGGAAGATCATGAGAACAGTGAGCGGAACTGGGAGGTTCGTACGGGATGTTACATTACATCACGTCACGGAGGATTTCAAATCTCGGATATGAATCTGTACAACCAGTAGACTACTTCGCAGTTAATAATGCAAATATTGATGTTAATGCCACTTGCAACGGAAACGGATGTCACAAATTGTTAGTGTCGAAAGCAACATCACCGTTCTGATTGGTTAAATGAAATATTCATCTTGTAGCAAACCCTTCGTGGAATTGGCTAAATAAAATGTCTCATCTTTTAGCGAACCCTTCTTGGAATTGGTTAAATGAAATGTCCATCTTGTAGCAAACCCTTCGTGGAATTGGTTAAATGAAATGTCCATCTTATAGCGAACCCTTTGTGAAATTGGTTAAATGAAATGTCCATCTTGTAGCAAACCCTTCGTGGAATTGGTTAAATGAAATGTCCATCTTATAGCGAACCCTTTGTGAAATTGGTTAAATGAAATGTCCATCTTGTAGCGAACCCTTCGTGTAATTGGTTAAATGTTATGTCCATCTTGTAGCGAACCCTTCATGGAATTGGTTAAATGAAATGTCCATCTTGTAGCGAACCCTTCTTGGAATTGGTTAAATGAAATGTCCGTAGCGAACCCTTCGTGGAATTGGTTGAATTAAATGTCAGTCTTTCAGCGACTCCTTCGTGGAATTGGTTAAATGAAATGTTCATCTTGTAGCGAACCCTTCATGGACTATAATTGATAGCCAAACTTTGAATGAAATCGGCCAATGCAACCTTGCTGTAGTCGTGCAAGTGACGTCACATCACGCCTGGAGGGCAATCCTCGCAGGTAGCTAGTGTGTGGTCGCATTACGTTCAGTTCAACCCTCGACTTGTAACCATTGGTTCCTCCCCATTACAGTAACCAAACATTGGCGTAGTTTGCAACATCTTGCTGACAACTTAGGCTTTTTACTTTACGTAGCCTATGTGATTTTTTGTATTGATTTTATTCCTTTATTATTGTTGGCATTTATTTTCAACATTTCCCCCTAGGCTAGTGTTATTTGAACCTGCGCCCATAATATGATGGTCAGAGCAGTGGTAGTAAGATACCTGTGTAGCGCAAGATGTTGCCATATTGTGCACGTGAAATGTCATCGTACATTTCGTCACTAACGCTTACTTCTACAAGTTAGGCCAGCATTCGTGTGGTTAGCTTATTGTATGGCAGTTTATGAACATGCTCTGTGTGTATGTGTATGTATGTGTGTGTGTGTATATATATATATATATGTGTGTGTGTGTGTGTGTGTGTGTGTGTGTGTGTGTGTGTGTGTAAGCACGAGTAGAAAATACATGATTGTTTACTATCTCGTGTTTAGTAGAATTATTCCTATGACTTTTGGACATTAGAATGTTTTACCATTACTTCAATTTAAAACTTATGGAATGTGTATGATTTAGTTGGATTATTTTCATACTTTTAACACCGTTTACCACTCACTCCTACTGTATCAAAACTAGAGGTGGGAAAAATAGGCGGGTCCACTGAGCTGTAGGCCAGCTTCCAAGAATATTTGTGAAATCGTGTAGACAGCAGCTGTTATTAGCTGCTCGCTGACACTGTGACACGGGCCTGTATTCAGTTACAGTTTTATTGTTGGCTCGGTTACTGGCAGGAAGTGTCGAGTAAGTCAACGACCAATTGTGAACGTGATACACGCCTATAGTTGCTGCAATTATAGCTTGCCCATTAAAGAAAACGTGTGTTTTCCAGGTTTTTAGTCGTAACTGAGGCAGTGATGATTACGCAAGGAATTGCGTGGCATATTTATCTTATCTCTTGGGATTATATTAGAAGTTGCGTGGCTTATTGGGGAGAATTATGGAACATGGTGTGTAAAGATACTGAAGACTGAAGGCGAACAGCTAAGTCTACCCTAACATTGCATTCTCTAAGTGTGTGTTAGTAGAGGTTATGTTATGTTGTAACATAGCCCCGAGGCGAGATGAGGTGGACACAAAGTTGACGTGCAACTGAGCAGCCAATCAAACATCAGTCACTCGTGTTCAGAGACTTGCGCCAGGAGTCTTAACCGGTTTTTCAAATTTCCATGTTTTAACGCTTGGGGACAGCGGAGTGATAAGGGCCAGAGTACCACGCTTGACGAGAAGCATATCGCCGCTATCCACTGCGCGCCATATTAGCGTGCAAGGTTGTCCTTCTAGTCTTTGCCCTATGTGGGACTTGAAGCGGCGACCCTAAAGTTGTATTTTGGGATAGTAAGAAGTAAAGACAACACACGCATCTTGTTTTGTACTTTACGAATTCTGGTAGTCTTTTTGGAGTTAGAGCAGTAAAGAAAAGAAGTTTTTAGTAATTTTGAGAAGCCCGAAAATCATATTTGTAACACGCGTTTAGAATTTTATAAAACATAGAAGCATAGTTTCAAGTGTGTGTTTTCGTATATAAACGTAATATGAATAATTTAATCAGTGCCGTGTAAGAAAAGAATATGCCTAACACTACACGTCCTTGCGCCAGACAAGGACTTCTGCTGCAATCACTCTAGTTTCCTTATTGTTTTAAGTTAAAGTATTGTTGGAACAACTAAACATAAACATATTTAGTTTGATCAAGCGACTGTGTAAGATCTGCTGACAGTTCCGCGCGCTGTGACGTGGGCTATACAGTCTGTTCACTGTAAATGAGGCACTTTTGGAACCCTTTCCGGTCAGGGATAGAAGAAAAACAATACTTTACATCGTGGCCCCAGAGCTTCTTGATACTAGTACGGTGTCTTGTGTTAGCAGCAAGCGAGGTCTTCTACACTTCTGAATGCTCATTCTAATGAAGAGGGCGTGGGACATAATTCAACGATAAAAGCATTAATATATAACTGTAGGTTTCTTGAAGCCAATTTGCGAAAATTACACAATAGCAATCCTAGACAATAGTTTTAGCCAACGTTTGAAACAAAATTGTTTCCATTGTTACGAACTTCTGAGGCACAATCTGTGACGCCGGAACCTCGTGCATTTAACTGCGGCGCAAGAGATCACGCGTAACGGAGTAATTCTGGATAAATATTTACTCATAAAGTTGGCAAATACCAATATCTAGGATTGTCATTGAGTATTTTCTCAATATTGGTTTCGAAAAAATCGTATAAATCAATCGATGTTTCGAGCGCTTATTTATCTGCCACGCGCTCTAAGGTTTGAAGGCCGCCGCGTTCAAGGCCATGCTTCTTGTTTCCCGTATTTTCGCGTGGCTTTGTCGGAGTTGCTCCAATGACAGACGACCTTGTATAGCTTTAGAGACGCGGCGACACGCCATTTGTATTTTATTTGCTGTCAGTTTGTTACGAAACTACGAGATACTGTGTGTCTGGAGCGCTGGCCACAATAGTCGTGAGTCTGCAGTGTTGTGACATATTGACGCACTCCAGGGCTAGGATAAGGGATCCTGTTTTAATAGTAATACTTCTGTGTAGTTACAAGTGTTTTATGACATCCATATGTGAACTAAGTACATTCACTTCTCTGGAGCACGACGGTGAAGGAGTGTGCCCTGGGGGTGGGGGTGTTGGGGTAATATTTGGTCATGTGACGCGATACCTCGCTCAACCTGCTTACAATTACGTACTAAGGGCCTCGCCTCCCACGCGCTTAAAATATGTTGCAGTGTGTTCGTAAATACGTTTCTTTAAAGAAACTATTCCACATATGCTCAATGTGTCGTATGTATGATAAGAAAATACACTCCTAACGATGACTTGCACTTTAGTTTTGCAGTGGTTTCGAAAATAATTTTTTTTTAACCCAAACTAGTACATATATCCAAAATTCATTATCACCGTTTTCAGACTTATATATCATCGTTTGTATCTGAAATTTTCTGTTTCAATACACCAAACGAACTTTTAGATTTTGGCCCCTGAAATATCACGTATTTTTTTGTTAAAATAAGCCAAAATGAAGGAAAATTATTTTTTGCTAGCAAACGGTTCATTATTTTAAAAAACACTCTCGCAAAATTGTGTGTCGTATGCCTGTACACAGTCTCAAATTTTTTTAAAGTATTTGGTTTAAAAAATATTCCAGTTATTTGCAATTGTTTGAAATAAATGAAATAGCACGGAGCCCCACAAAATTGCTAGAAACGCTTTTCAGCCAGTTATATCTGGAAAACTACTCACGGGATTCGTGTGAGACTACTCTTTGAGCTTGCAATGTACTTGGCTGTAAACTTTCCACCAATAAGAAGATGGAGTGACCTCTGAAAGTGTTAGTGAGGCGAGTGATGTACGATATCACTGTACGTTGTTCCAGTGTCTTGTGATAGAGGTGATACCGCGCCAGATGAGCCGGTCAACGTCGCCCTTAGCGCCGTGCCTCACTCACACTATCACACGGCTACCAGGCGGGAATCTTATTGCGTTTATGTCCTACTTCTAACCAGAATCCATCATAACCGTCAATAACAACGTGCCAGAGTAGCCCCTTGTACGGTATTGTAAAGTGCAGAGATTTTGATCAACATGTAACATGGAGGTTTCAGCGCTGGTGAGGGGTGACATGATGTGAGTATGGGACTGAGCTGGAATGACGGAGCGTGGGAAACGGGAGATCCACGAGAAAACCCGCCGAGCAACGACATCATCCGGGGACAGAACTCGCCGCTAATCGTACCGGGATACGATACTTTGAGATGCAGTATTTTGAAGAGGCCATATTTGTGTTGGAGAGGTTTGAAATTATGTTTTCGTCTACGTAATTTTTTCGTAGAGTCATTCCGACATGAGAAACCTTGCATTACACATTTTTGTTATGACGCTCTTTCTGAATATTTCTTATGACCTTCACAGTCATTATAATGTTATTGTATTGTGCATATAGGCGTTAAGCTCAACTTGTAAGACTGACAACATATAAACATTATTTGGGAATAGCCATTATAATATTTCTGTAATGAAGTGTGGGAAAATATAAATTCTGATATGAAAAGTTTAGATGTGGTTTACAGAAAGTGCTCGTTTTATCTTTATCTATGTTTTAAATAGCTGAGTTAATAAATAATAATATTAATTACGTTACCGACGGCCAATAATATGACAGTTACTTGGCTAAACACAATATGCTGTAACACTGAGATGTGCAAGTTGCCGGGTGTGTAGTTGCTCACAACTTTCACATCTCTGCTGACAATAGTATCAACTGAAAAGTCGAGGAAAACTTGATTTGTTTGTTTTGTATTGTGTCTACCTTATGTTTACCACGTGTCACTGTTGGCAACACTGCATCAGTGCGACAGCAGCAGTGTTTATGTTGGCCACACCAGCTCTATGACGTCACACGCCACAGTAGCAGTGCTGCCAATCGCAATCTAGAAAACGCACTGAATATTTATATAAAATCCACTGAATTCCTCCAAAATTCAAATAATAAAAAAAACTGACTAAATTTACTTAAAATCAATATTTGTGAACGGAATTTATCGAACTATTAAATGTGTAGTAATAATGTTAATCAGTTGTGTACTGATACTGACAATAGGGATCCGTGGTAGTGCAGTGGTTAGGCAACTCGCCCCCCACGACCTATCCTGCCTACATTTCCGGCGGTGTCAACCTGCATTTTCGCTTGTTCTTATCCGTAAAAAATAACATTCGCTCATATATACATATTCACATAAATTATACTTACACACAAGGGTTGGTTGATAAAGAGGCGAAGTTTGTTTTATTGCACTCGTAATATATTCTCGTGCCCGGAGTACAGAGACATAGAACGAATCATACAGATCGCATAACTGAACATTGTGCACTGAACATTTCCTGTGAGCATACTCTATTGAGAGCGCATGTTGCCGGCCGTGTTTCAGAGAAAAAACCCACAGTAAATAAAAACACAATCGGTTCAGTTTGTAATTATAATTAATTGCATATAACGTTCAACGATGAACGTTATAATAAGGTTAATTATGTTCACATATACGTATATCAGACCAGTGTGAAGTCAGTTTCTCAGTTCAGCGGATTTCCTTGAGACACACACAACCCTTCCCCCTTTCCCAATCACCAAAATCGTCCACGCAACCAATTTCCGTCGTATGATCTCGTGGATAGTGCCAAACAGTTTGTAGTACTAATTGTAAAATATGCCAAATAAAATGACAAAAATTTTTTTTGCCATTTTCTTCATACATCCCCCATATATTTTAGGCCATAGTCGATAATTTAAACTGCTTTTACGGAAGTTTTTTTTAACTACAATGTGTGTGTGTGTGTGTGTGTGTGTCTGTGTGTCTGTGTCTGGTGCCGCAATATTTTACAAAACAGACTATTTTAAAATGATGTGGCCGCTACTATTTGATACTTTACGGTGTTTGTAGACGAATAATAAACTGCCAATAGTATTGTGCCGTAAGTCTTAATGTCGGTTTACGATGCAAATACGTACGTAGCAAACGTAAGCGTTTGGGAATGAAAGGCTTTCTTACTACATGTGTTGTGTGAAAATTACGGAGCCGACGTGTATGAAATGGGTACATTTAATTTCGTAACGTAAGCGGGGTTTCAGCCAATAGGAACGCTGTTTAAAAGAGAGAGAAAAAAAAAACAACTTTCCGCCCGACTCTTTGCCTGCCTTCGTTGCTTAACAACCGATATATAATTGTCTCTGGCGACGGACAATCATGTTTTATATGAAACAATAGCTGTGATACGCTTGTTGCTCGCTATTAAACCTCTTCATATTTTTTTCGCAAAGTTAAAAGAATTTCAATTCATAAATTAGTTTATTGACGTATTAAGTGTATACCTTATATCTTGAAACTCAACAAACGTTTTTTGCCGAATTGTTTTAATAACCTTAGGCTAACAACATGTTGGAAAATAATTTTCTTGGAAAATGACATATTTTTAGAATAGGATAAGCCAACTAACGAAAATGTTGATATCACGGTTATAACATAACCGTGTAGTTATTTAGCTTAGGCCTACTTTACACCTGCAAAGAGCGGTTGCACTTATTTGTGTCGTTCTGTGATAAAATAATGTCCTGTGGCTATATATTTTAACATTCATATGTTGCCTACGTGTATTCTTAAATGTTTACCGTATGTTAGACACTAAAACTATGTATATGTGTAAGATGCAAACTAACCCGATACTGTTTCATATGAGCTACATCGTCATGTTTGTTAGACAGATTATTATTTGGGTTTAAATATAAATACAGTAATAACATAGTACCTAGCATGCTGTTACGAAATTCTTAATTTGTGGCGTTTGTAAGCTGTAGAGGATTGAGTTGCGCGATTTCGACGTAAGGCTAGGAAGGTAAGGTAATATGCGAATTGGATTCGTTTATTTCTTTAGTTGCCATGCAACAAGATTTTACGAGGAATGCCAAAGTAAGTCGTTTGCTCTAAAACTTTTTCAAACAGTTTGGCAAAACTTATTTAGAATATGTGTAAGAAAACATGTCACATATTGTAATATAGCCACAGGAGAAAAAATAAAATACCCAGCAAATACGCAAAACGTAGGAAATTAACAGTATCTAAAAATTATGACATCACATACGTGAGATCAGCTAGAAAACAAAAGTATAGTGACCCACGTGTAACACTCGAACAAAAAAAAAAAACCGGACAGCTGACAACAGCGACCATTTTCGAACGTAGAATACATACTTGCACAAGGCCATTGTAAACAGCATGTCGTTGTTACACTCGTACACGCTATTACTGTTACGGTCATCGCGTACATGTTTGCACCGTAAACCGACCTTTACGGCCCAGTAGAACGTGAACAGACGAATAACAAAAAAAAAAAAAAAAAAAAAAGTCGGACACGTGCACAATGGTTTGGAATGTAGTAAAGTTTTGCCGTTAGTAATAATAGCAGTTCATGGGAAGTGATATAAACAGTTGAAAGGAAATGTTTACGGGGGCCTAACTGCTTACTGTACCGTGAACAAGGAGTACGTAACGTAGAGAGAAAGTGCAGCCAGAGTGCACTGGAGCATTGGGCGTCAAGGTGAGGGACTGCTGGTATGATATTAGCAAGCGTGGCTGTATAGTTTGGTCAGCCCTGGCCTAGGTAGTAGGGTCGCGGATATTATAGGGTTTGTTCCGTGTTTGGTCAACTTGATAGGAACCGGTCTGTGGCTTCTCTCTGCCCTCGTCTGGCAGACGTTCATCTTCCCAGCTTCCCCCCCCCCTCCATATCCTGCCCTCTTGTACCTTCCTCGCCACACAGCCTCAACCGCTGTAGAAGTTACACATTTGTAAAATTACTTTGAAGGCCTCGCTCTTTAGTTTTCTAGTGGTTTAGAAAATATTATTTTAACGCAAATTAATACATATATCAAAAATTCATTCTTACAGTTTTAACACTTACATATCATCCATTGAATCTGAATTTCTTTGTTTCAATATACCAAACGTATTTCTAGATTATTGTCCCTGAAATATTACATAATTTGTTGTCAAAATAAGCCGAAATGAAGGATATTTTCTTTTTACTTGCAAACTGTTCATTATTAAAAAAACCGCTCTGGCGAAATTGTGTAGCGTATGACTGCACACAGTCTCAAATTTTTTCTAAGTATTTAATAAAAAAATATTCCATTTATTTGCAACTGTTCGAAATAAATGCCTTAATAAGTAAGCAGTACAGTCGCAACAATTAACCGTACACGGTGACAGGGCACTGCCTATGTTCAGCCTACACGAACAAGTTTATATGTTTTTATTTTGTTGTATTGGTTATACTGCAGGTTATTGTTAAATATAATCTAGTAAAATAATCAGGATGTAACCATTGCACGGCAGGTAAACGTTGCTCCGCTAGTATTTACATTTAAAACCTTGAATTACCTACATGGCAAAGTACAGTTCTGTTCCGTAAAATTGCCCCGTATTATGTGTCTTTAATAGGTTAAAGCAAGACGGCGATTATCGCGTGAATTACGAGTGGCGTCATGGGAATACCTCTCTTTACTGTGATTGGTTCAATTTAACGATTTCCACTAACGAAGGAGTAACAGTTCAATTGTGTTATGATTCTAATGTAATGGGAAAAATTCTCTACGCTAGTGCTTAAGTTTTAATTTTGTAAACCCCTGTTGTCTCTTGGAAGTCTTCTTCTGATAATCGCATACCTATGCTGGCTGGTTAGAATCTAGTGAGCACTTTGTAAAGTTAATAGCCTACACTGTTTTTTTTACCATACGTTTCTTTGAATAAGCAAAGAAAAAAATTGTTTTAGCAAACACAATATATATCTTGTTACCGGGAGAAAATATTTGCTCACGTGAATGTACCAGCTTGTTTGCAGATATTCACATTAACCAACCAAACATTATTGTCAGTGTACGCTGTGGTTTGCATTCAAACATTGATAGATTGCAATTTATCTGGCAACTAGCATTACAACTGTATTTGTAAGTGTATTTAATTATGCTTCATTTTTGCGCTACCAATCCAGATAAAACAATTTCTACGAAAAACGAAAAATAAAATCGCAAAGGTCGGTCGCTTACGAATACGCAAACGTCGTACCTACATTTTACGAGCTCTCTGTGTTCGTGTGTTTTCAAACAACACGGACCAACTACGACAGATAATTCATTGCAAATGAACAAGCGGAAAACGAAAACACTGTGGACTAAGTAAGAAGCGTATCAAATTCGAAATTTAAACGGTATTTTTCCGAAATCTAGGGAACCAAATGACTTGAAAGAGCAATATTCTGAACATTGTTTTATGTTGTTAAGCTCTTCTATTTCATAGGAAATATTGATATAATGCAATACCTTCACTATTATGACAACAGGGGTGGCCATACTTGACTTGCATACAACTTTTGCAACGTGCGGAAATTCGAACATTTGACGAAGGTTTATTGAGCTACGTGACTTGTGTAACAAACATTAACATCTTGTTGCAACTGTTTATGACGTATAGTTTTCATTCAAAACTTACTTACTGGCTATGGTGAGCTACGATATCTAGCGGACTACTGGAGCACTCAGTCGTCAGTAATATTTCAACTACTTATCAAAGTTCTATGAGATTTGTTTGCCGAATAGATATTGTATCAGCGGACAGTTATTTATATAGCACTATGCGGTAGTATGCTTTACTTGCGAGGAAAAATAATTAAAAACAGTTTTTTTTATAGAATTAGTAAGGGCTTGAAACCACAAAATCTGCACAAATGTCAAACTATAATTTCTGATATGATAATATTTAGGCCTCTGCAGTAACTGAATCTCAAAAATACTCGCGATTTGATTAAAAAATAATTTTAGTGTCCGAAAATCTGTGCGCGAGAGGTTTACGAAAGTAATTTCGCTGAGCCTAGAATATAGGCAATACTACGTACATGTGTGTGTTGTTCTCAGTGCACAGGAGATGGTGAACGTTCACTGTAAAGGCCCACTTGAAAAGTCATCATACAATTTATAAACAAATAACGGACAAAATAAATAAAGTTGCAGTTTTATAATTATCTACTAACCCTGCACGACACAAAAATTCTCGGTTTAGCCAATACAACATTTGTTTTTATATTTGCTTATATTATTTAAAAATAGATAATGTTCGTAATTATTTTTAATAGTGTATATTTCGCATACAGCATACAGTGAATATGTCATTTGAATTAATAATTTTAGGAAAACCTATTTTATATTCTTTAGTATTTTGATTTCAAGAAAATTTCAAACTCGTTCGAAACGAACATTTTTGACGAAATTCATGACATTCAATACATTGAAAGACAAAATGACCGTGGTAATGACGTCAGCATGGCGTCACATGACATTCAATAAATTGAGTTCAATAAATTTGAAAGAAAATTGAATCAAAATGTGATAGTGTGGAAGGGCCCTAAGCAACGTACATCACACGCCAATCAACTCGCTGCAATGTTTTAATGCAAATCACAGACGTTGTATCGCTGTAACTTTATTCTGATTGGTATCGTCGGTTGAGAAACGTCTTTCCACAGACTCGCAGCCAATAGCAGTGAAACAAAACTTCGGAGATGCACTAAGGCACCGAATCAAGTAGCTACAGACATACAACCAGGTTTCCTACCTTTAGTTCATCGAGACTGAACGTTCGTAATCTGTCCGCAGATATTTCAACCTGCTGGTCTAAATAGTTGTCCAATGTTTCAAGGCGCAAGATGCTACAATGTTTTGCAGATTATTGTGGTGCTAAATATGTCCGCATTTTCACACTACAAGCAATGCCGTCATGCTACCTACCTACGTTGCTATTGTAACTTACTGTCCGTATTTCTACGAATAATTTTAGTTTTAGAATTTTGAAGTATTTAATTTCGCTGTGGATTATGTTACTTTTGTAGGAAGTAAGGTTTTACTATGGGTAACTTTTGATACAGTATTGCTTACATTTTAATATGCCTTTGATGCAAAAACTGTAAAATATAAGATATGGTTTTTATTTGGACAAAAATGTTATAAGTAATGTCTGAAAGAATTAGGTACGAATTTAAAGAAGTGAATTTTTGTTCTACCGAAGTTCGAAGCTTAGTGTGTTACGTCTAGAGGCGAAGAAACACGTATTGAGCACGTACATACTTCATACAGTATTGTTTACAACCTGTACATATTGCCAGTAAGAAAGTGTATGTAGTAAGAGGGTAACCTTACCTGTTGTCTTCATGGCGGGAGGTAGAACTGAAAGGTTGTTCTTTGATTGAATCTCTTGGCAAAATACGAATTATGCCAGCGAATAGTTATTAAATTATACATAGTGTATAATGGATGTATGGTTAGTTTTCATCTCGGAGGCTGGCGGGAACCTCAGGGAAACACGTGAGTCTACTAGGCGAGGATCTGTAGTATGAGGACAACACTATTGAACCGAGGACTCTAGGTCAACAAGCCGAGAGCTCTAACCACTCAGCCAAGTTGTCGGACTCAGCAAAGATAAATGCGTTTAGTTTGAAATACTCACGTTACGTTCCTATACAGTTCCTTCTTGATTTTATACAAGGAATAACGTCACGTATGGCCGGTACAGTTGATATCCATCCTGGAAGTACAGTCTGGTCACGTAAACTGAACTCGCCACTTGGAAAACTGCCAAAATATTCGCCGCAATAATTAACAGTCGTCCACTCAAGGTCGTCCTTCCAGCGGAGTTTAGGATAACATTGCCGTCATTCCTACCTTGTCAGGTTCTGCGTTCAAAACTATGGCACGCCTTAGCTGGAAAATATTAATATAAGAAGAGTGGTAAGAAGAACTTCGTAATTTTGAATGCAGTTCTAACACTTGCCAAATCAGTTGCAGGTCCATACAAGTTTGTGGTATTTATAGTCAAAATTCGAAACAAGGCAAAAGAAAAAATTGAACGCAAAACCAGTCGTACGAACCTGCTCAGCACCAACTGAGACTTTGCATTGTAGTCCGGACCATAAGTAACACATGAGAAATATTTACCTACCCGTATTTCACATACCTTTTGTTCTTTTATCGTTTAATCTCGAAGGCGAGGCTATTTAACGATTAGAAAGTACTAAAATGTGATTGATCTCTTAGCCATAGTTTTGGACGTGAAAACGACTGTAAAGAATTTCGACTTGACGTAGTAACAGAACTTATGTTTATTAATTATAATGAATAATTATTGCTTTGTTAAAATGCTGTACCGCTCAACGATTTTCACGACATAATGTTAAAGATGGAAGTAAGCTACGATGTTTCACTAAATATAACTTTGGTTTGTAACTAATATAATGTTTCTAGCACGCCGACATACTTCTCGTCAAGCTAATGCTGTGACATATTATCGTCTACATTTAAAATGCATATCCTTACTGTACACTTTACGCTTGTTATAAATCCATGGATAATTATTCCCAAATAGTATGAAATGTAATTACCGTAAAGTGAGGATACTTTGCCCCTGCCTGGGTAACTTTGCACCACCTAATTAATTTCAATTCAAATGAAAATTTCAAGAAACCCTTTACGTTCAAGTGTAGTTAATTACTTCTGCTGTGAATGGAGAAATTTGTATGTCCAAAAAAGCTTCAAACATTTAATTTAAACAAAAAGATAGTGGTGCAAAGTAACCCCAAAATTTGGCAAAGTATCCCACCTTACGGTACATTATATTGTAACACAAGTAGCCTAATTCGGGTCCAATATGCATTCGCTCTTACATAAAATAAGACAGTGGTATATTAATTACTTATGTAGCTACCAACTAAACTTACCTAATTCCACGTCAGATAACGAATGTTACCCGGGTTATTATGTGTTAACTTCATGGAGGGAATGCGAATGTTGGACATTTAGGCAAGAACTGGAACATTTCTCGGATCCACACTAGGATAAAGCTGGATACTGTAAAGTGAGGATAAGTTAGTTTGCACCCCAACAGAAACTGTGCACTGTCAGGTCATTTTAATTCCGTATGAAGTTTCGGAGTTACCCTTCAATCTAAAGTCCTGTTTATTATTAAAGCTGTGATCGGTGAAGACTTTAACAATTTGAAATTTTAGTCTCTCACCTGTCCTTGATACTCTAAACCGCTTACTTTATTTTCATTGCGTTATTTACGAATAGAAAACACACTTGAAACTAAGCTACTATAGTTTTGCAAACGCAGCCCCCTAAAATTGCGAAAGTATGTTGTTTGTGTAACATTGATGGAAATCTGTATTAAGAAATATTACGTCTCTATTAGTTCGTTTTCAGTAGAAATTATTAAATCGGGATTTTTTTTGTACATGAATAAGTATCATTAAATACACTTAAACAGCTTAAATGCTAATTGGCACATAAATTGCAAAATAATTCCCGAAATGTGATTACACACTAAACATACAAGTTTGGTTGACGCAACGGACTATGCATTGCTGTGTGCTTCCAAAGAAATTATTACGTTTGCGTCAACCAAATATTTGACTGTTATAAGTAAGTACTTTGCCAAATAAAGCACATCCTTTGCTAGGCTAACGAAATCAGTGTGTTGTTGTGGTGTTTTGCTCTGTAAACATGATACTTTGTTAGCTCAAGTAAATATTTACTTCGCCAGATTAGAACAAGTATTTGATATAAATGTTTTCAGCGCGAACAGTGTATATGTTAAGTTAATGGACTCCTTAAATTAGCAGGCTTCTGAGACTTCATACGGCATTTGTGTGTGTACATCGTCCGCCAAGACATATATTCTGCCGCTGTGCTGCATGAAAACCAGGATGACCGTGCTTGCTACACACATCGGAAATGTAATTATGTGAATTAGGGGGGAGGGGGGTATATAGTGATCTGTCAATATATGTGATTACAATGGTTACACTTCATCCTGTCCTATAAAATTGTTATATTATGTTGTTGAGGATAAAGTGAGTATACTAGAAACCCTCGCTACTTTGTTTCCTTTCAGATGTTTGATACTTTCCTGTCACGTTTTCTCGCACATAGAAAGCAACAGTTAAAGTGTATTTATTGTACTGAACTGTTAAGTTAACGTCTTAGGTCGTAGTAGATATTATTTTGTAATTATTATTCTAGACAAGATGGTCTTGTTCACTTCATCGCAAACCATCTATACTAACACACACACACACACATGTATAGCTGTCTGGTTTGTTATGTAGCCCAGTAGCGTGGTGTTGTAGACATGTAGCGTATCAGCACTGTTAGGTGGTGCTACGTGGCGCCCTGATTGGCTGGGACCATTCCAACACGTGGCTGTCCAATCAACACTCCTCGCTTCCTCCACGTTATTGGTTCGCTGTCACGTGGTTGCCACCAATACGCTGCATCCGCCCTTTGTTTGTACAATACAGTAGTGGAATATCTCCGTGCTATATATTACTGACAGTCTTCCTGTTGCCATGTTTAGTTGACTAACATAATCATGTGTTGAGCAGTACGTGGGCGATATTTTCATTGTAGTATAAAGCTGTGTTAGACCAATGTGTATGACTCGCGACCAGCAAAAGTATTTCAAAACATAACTTGGCGATCACAACTCGTGCGCTGCTGGTTGCAGGATAAACAGTTTAGTCCCAGTGTTAGGTCTTGGGCGGGAGCAATAACACACGCTATAAGCCTTGGTACGAGCATGTATATGCTGTACATTTCGTTACGTCAGTTTGAAATATTCTATCGCATTTCTGTTTAGGCTTTAGGCTAGTTTATACCCAACTATAACAGAGTAAACATATATAAATTGTGAACTGTGTAATTATATTTTGACAAGTGTGAAGGAATAGTTTTATAACAAATTAGATATGAATGAATCTGCTCAAACTTTATTACTTTACTTAGTAGGCTTGGACACACAAATGTTCAGTTTAGTAGTTGCCAACATAATCTCAAATATCGTGTTATATAACCTTTATTGCCAAGATATTATACCGTATGCTTTCACGTAGGTAAAGGCAAATCCCAAAAATAATATAGGTTTAAAGTTGAACTTGGTTTCGCCATCTGGCACGAGCGTGAACTGTTTGTATAATGCATTTCAAATCTAATCTCAATTTAGCTTCTCGTTCAGCGACAAAACCGCTCAAGGCTGGCTGTGCTCCTAATATAATCTCTTGGGTAGAACTCGTCTTAAGTCAAGACATTACCATGACGTCATAAATTCTTCTCCAGTTCATCAGGAAAGTATTGTTTCCTCACAGAGATGGCAAACAACTATGTTCTAGGATTGTTTTCGTTGTTCTTTTTAAACCTGACCGTGAAAAGTTAATGAATATCGGTAAAGGTTTTCGTCAAGGATTTAACGTCTTGTGGGAAATTGCCCAAAAATGAGTATACACAGGATGTTTTAGAATTATGACATCCTCTTGCCTCCTCACACACTGTCAAATACTCCCATATAAGTCGTATAGGATAGAAGTAAAGATATCAGCATACTTGCATCTATTTCATTATTCATTTGTCTAACATTATTTTCACTATTTGTTACCTCGCAACGCATTGAAGCAACTTTTCATCAATAACTCAGAAGCTAAGATTTGCGGACCTGTGTTTGTATGGAGTTTTGTTCTTGTTTTGGTGTGATATTGTAAGCTGGCCAACATTCAAGTTTGTAAAATTATTTCTGTAACAGACTGTATAAATTATGTAAGCTTAGTTGGAGGATAGTTTGTTGTGGTCTGTCTCGCGTATGCTAGTTTCTGACATTTCTCTATATTATTGAAGTGAACATTTTTTACCACATTTTTTTCTACTTTGACAGCAGTGTGTGTTTGTTCAGACATCACTTGTAGCAGATGGCACCACTGTTGTTTCCATAGAGCAGGTGTTTGCAGGACTGGCAACATAACTGTCAGAAACGTCTGTGCTCAGGTGAGACAGATTAGTTACGACAGCTAGTCCAAGTACAAAATAAATCGTTGAACCAATTCAAAAGGGAAACAACTAACAATTTTCCAGTTAGGAAAAGTAAGTAATAGACGAAAGAACACGCTACGTAGTTGGAATGAATACCAATTCGTGAATTAACTTGTTTTAATTATTTAATTAATTCTGTTTAACGGTAAGAAATACAATAGTATTTTATTTGTGATAACATAGATTGTAAAATTTCTAGCCACCTTAAATAAATAATTGCCTACTGTCAGGTATAAAAACATGAAGTAACCATGGTTAGTACTATATTTTACTAACGAAACACACTCTCTCCAAATATAGTCTGTCTCATGTAACTTGTCCGTATTTTGACATTTCTCTTCTAAGAAATGTGCTTGACAGTCCCATTGTTTGGAGCTGTAAACCTACCTGGCTCCACAATCCTGTGTACAGACACACTTCTCAGAAGTGAACTGTCAACATACGGAACACTTACGTGAAACAGAGTATACATCTGACTAAGAACAGGGATATGTGAATGGTATTGCTGTTGAAGTTGGCCAGCGAGTCAGTGTAGCTAGCGCGGTCAAGCAGGCAGGCACTTTCTGGTGGCGGTTGTTAGGGGGGGGGGGGGGCATGGCGCCGGCGACTAGAACAGTCACGGTACAGTCACTTCCGGTGAAGTCCAGTGCGTGCGTCAAGTCCACACACGTACCGTTACTTACACATCTCACCTCGCTGCTTGCTGCACTATATTGTTGCCAGCACTGTACCCTTGTACCGGCCTAGTCCACCTGCTCACATACCTCAGTACTGTAGTATAGGACACAACTGAATTAACACTCTTAATATGCCGACATGTGCAGTACAACCATTTTATTGGAGTTACGATATGAAACGATACCAGACAAAACTACTTGTTTCGTAACCCCCCCGACCAAAAAGTGAGATATAAGTTTGACGGCCATTTCTGCCTGTCTGTGTTTCTGTCCGTGGCATCGTATCTCTCCAAGTGATGGACCGATTTATTTTTTATTTAATATGACAAATGCTTTAATTATTTATAACTCATATAAAAATAAATATTATTTTTCAAAAATGTGCAGTGAATCGTTTAGAAGCTTTGAAGTTGAAAAAGCTTCAATTAACAACTTAAATAAAACCAAATAAAAAACCGGTACATAAAACACTCCATTGAAAAGTAATAAATAAATAATAATGATTTCAAGAAATTGTTTCAATACGCGGGTGGCCGCTAAGTAAACAAAACAGGCACACAGTTAAAAATTAACGTAGTTGAACCAGAATAGAATGAAACGAACAAATCCACAAAAGACATATACATAAATGCAAAAACTCCAAAATTTAATTTACATGTACGCTTATTTAATGTTTGGGCTTATCTTGTGTGTGTATTAAATGTGTGTGTGTTAACCTCTACTATTACTTTAGTGTGTAAGAACGGACAGTGCTGCAGCCTGGCTCTGCAACAGTATGTGTGTGTATGTGTGTGTGTAAGTAAGTTTTGTTGCAGTTATGCATTTACTTTTTCTGTTTTAAGTTATCCAGTTTAAAATATCGTACCGATTTTGTTTACTTAGCAGTCCTCCGACTAATTGAAAGGTCAACAATAATTTGTAATTATTAGTTTTAACTGTCGCAGGGTTCGTTTTGTGTGACATTTTTAAAAATTTTCCGTGTAAAACTAAGAGATAGCAAGCTGAAGTTTTTTTGTCCTTTTGGAAAATTGTTGCCACAAATTTCGAGTGCTGATTAAAGGACCCTCACTCTCGACAAACTTTGAAATTTGCAGTAGAATAAGTTGAAATCCTGAAATCTGATAATTTATTTTATGTAATGTTAATGTATATTTCATGTTATGTGATGCTTATTGTTAATGACGTAGCGTATAAAACGTATGTACAGCAATTTTATGCAGACGTCAGCTGAAATAAATTGTTTTGTGCTAAACGTAGCGTTCACGAAAAATAAGACAGTGGAACTGAAATCAAACTGACATTGAAGTAAAAGTACAAAATCTTGACCGTGACCTTCATGCGACAATAATTGCCAGTGACATAGTTAAGGTGACGGTTGTTATGACCACCGAGTGGTGTGCAGAGAACTCCAGCGGTTATATAGCTATATTATATAGCACAAGTATTCAACATGCGTGACTGATGTCTGTCCAGGAGCAGCATTCCAACAATGTTACACGTGCGTATGTCTTCAAAGGTTTTGTTAGAAATGTGTGAACATAGATATTGTGAGGTCCTTATTAAGTATTACAATAGGCTCTATGTCTGGTGTACAAGTTCGTCAGGTCTACGAAAGTTTTTTCCCTCTCCCCACTTCGTTCGGGGCGGTGTTGGGTGGGGAAAGAAGTGCCCGCCATCGGAACAATTGACCAGTGAAAAAGCTATGTCAAACTTTATTTGTTTTGTACCTTTTTCTTTATATAAGTGTAATCAGTAGTAGAATCCTGCGAGAAAAAGGAAAAATAAGAATATTGGCTTCCGTAGGTTTCTTCTCCGAAAAGTATCAGGGGAGAAGGAAGGCAAGGGAGGCTTGTTGGTCAAAATGTGTTTCGCTGAGAAAACTACAAGGGGCTTGCCAGCAGGAGATAGGGAGCGGTAATTGTTCTTTCGCTGCCTCCAACTATTTCATGAGCGCCTGGTACCGTGAAACTCATTCCTTTATTTTTTTTCTCTCTGTTAACAACCTTGAAGCCAATTTGGTGGCAGCCGATAGCAGGAATGGTTAATGTGGAGAGGGTAAGGGGAAGTATTCGGTGACCTGATGAATTCGTAGACCAGATCGCTTATAAATGCATAGGTGTTTGTGATAGGTCAGTACGTATATTTCTTATGCCATACAATGGTAGGTCCATAACTGAATGTCTGACAGGGGCTAGTTGTCTGGGAGAAGACAGCTCGTCAATTCAGTGTCTTGTATCTAGAGGCTGCGTGCTGTGTCGTCCTTACTGCCTCCACACGTCAGGACCTCGAACATGCAAATACTTCCACCAAGGCAGCCACCTTAATAATGAGCATAGACCCGGCAATGTCGCGGGTTCACGACCTGCAGTTTGGACTGTGCAGGCGTGTTCTTGTTCACTGTCCTCATACCAAGTGACGTCATCATATCTGACGCTGAAATGTCTTACATTTGTCGCCGGCGTCGCTCTGCTAAAATAATTGTTTATACATTTAGAACATTACTGTACGTTTCTCGTCATTTTGAACTTAGTTTACACAATCGATTTTTTTTTTCGTACAATAGTGAAAACCCACAGTTAGGAACGAATAGGCACGATAAAATGAGCTGAAAAAATAAAATAACATCGAAGCCGGAATCGGAAATAAGAATTGGTAGGTACATAATTTGGGGGGGGGGGGGAGTAAAGTTTCCAAGGACTAAGCAAGGTGCATGACAATAATGGACGGAGGCGAGGACGTCACAAATGAAGACGACGACAGAAATGTTTGCAGACAAGATAACGAATAACGTATGTGGCTATTTGACGCAGACCAACTAGCGTACAAGAAGTCTCATTGGCCTAGGAGCACATGACAAGCGACAGGAGAACATGGGGCAGTAGAGAAGTGTAAGAAGACACGTGGAGTGTGCAGGAAGTGGCGAGTGTTCGTGCCAGCTAGCTAGATGGACACTCGAGCACGAACTAGGTCACCAGTTATGACGGCAGTGTCATGGCCGCCACCTCAGCGGGGCGTATATGGCTGAATAAACCATCAGCGCTGTGACGTCATGTAGAGGCCCTGCATACTATTACAACCAGGGCCCCGCTACTATACAGTGATAAACAAAGCACTTAAGTTATGACGGTGCTGGCTTCGACCAACATTATACAAGAGTCAACACGTGTTTGAGAGTTGGAAATTGATTCTGTCGTGTCGTACGTGAAATACAGAAATATTGTTTTTAAATTGGTTCCTACGAAGTACCTAAAATTATATGCGATAAACTGCAAGGTATTTGTACTAAAGTAGTCAGTACGACCAAATTTGGGGGGGGGGGGGGAATGCAATAATGTTATTACTGGACCTCGCTTGAAAACCTGAGTATGGATCAAATTAGTCGACTGAATTAACACAGTGTGACAACTCTTTGATGTCACTGTATTTACTCCCTGTACAGGACGTCCTCCGTAAATAACTCAACTCGTTATAAATTACTCAAATTAATTTAAAGACGAATGGTAAAACGACTTTGGTAAGCTAAAAGTGTCCTGTATTATTTCACGAAGGCAATTTTTGTACAGTAACTTATTTGTAAATATAGCGACACTACAAACAAATGTTGTGAATTTGACAAGAACTAGGTTACAAATATTCAAAACTGAGTAAAAATGTACTCTTAATGTTGCGTCTTTGTGTTGCGTTAACGATTTCTTTCTACATTTTACAGTATCATTTGTAGCGTTCAAACATAGGCCTAAGTTTCTCGTTGTCTTTCGAGGGAATAATTTTTTTAAACCGAGACGATACCCGATAAAGTAAGATTGCTCTGTGACTTTGTTACAAATTGGTTTAATGTAATGTAATGTAAATTTTCGAGACAACATGAGTAATGATATTGCTAATTTATCGATTAACAGGAAATGTCGTTAATTAACTATTTAGCTATCATATTGCTGTATTTTGTCTCGACTAAATCAGTGTGTGTAGTTAATGGCAGTTGTACCAAAGGTACAGAGGGGTTTTATTATATCGGCTCCCGTTGATGTTTAAAAAAAATAGGTATGGTAAAAAATGTATTTCTATGGCTTTTAACTTGCTATGCCTTTTTGACTGGCCATTACTTGTTATGACTAGCCATAACTAGCGCTGACTTGCCATGACTTGTAATGACTTGCCACGAGTTTGTATTGCTTGCCTAACTTAAGATTGCACTATATACCTGATGTACAAATTCTTTGTTTTAAAGCCATAATATTGTTTTAGAGCATAAATCAATGTTGGTTTTAAGAACCAATTTAATGTATGTGTTCATTAACATTTCTGCCCGAAATTTGCATTACTAGGTCAATGCAATCAGTAAACAGCGACAGAAAAATATCAGTATCACTTTTTTTCTATCACTGTTTACAAATTGCATTTAACACATAAAGCAAATTTAGTGCAAACATGTTAAACAACACAAACGTTAAATTGGTTCTTCAAACCAACATTTTCTATTTATACTCTAAAACAAATATTACCGTTTTAAAACAAACAATTTGTACATCAGGGGTATAGTGGAATCTTAACCTTAACCTTCTTATCCTATCCCAACTTAAAGTAAAGCAACACTACCTAACATGCCTTAATCCAACACCACCCAAATTAACCCATCTTGACAAAACCTAAAGTAACCCGACCTTACCTAACCCAACATAACCTAACACAAACTAACCCTAACTAATGTAACCTAACACAAACCAACCTAAACCAGCTTAACCCATCCTAACCTAACCCAACCCAAATTAACCTTGCAGCATCTAATTAACACAACCTAACCCAGTTTAACCTACCATAAGGCAACCTAAACCAACGTTACCTAAACCGACCTAATCGAACAAATTAAACCTAACTCAAACTTACCTAAGCTAACCTAATCCCACCTACCCTAACTTAACCTATCTTAACCTAACCTAACACAACCTATCACAACCCAACTTAACATAAGGCAACCTAACATAACTTAATGAACCTAACCCAACCCAAAGTGTCATTGAGTAGTTATGAGCTGTTTAGCATTGCCACTTATTTTGACTTGCCATGACTTGTCATTTTTATTATACGATCACGACTTATTACATTCTACTACTTGCTATGATTTGCCATGAATGGTTATAACTTGCTTGGACTTCTTATGACTTGCTATAGCTTGTCATTACCTTTTATGATATTGGATGACTTATGTTATGCCACGACTTGCAATGTTTGGTCAAGGCATTCCATTATGTGCCACAACTTGTAACGACTTTTTGCGATTCTCCGCGGTTTTCTGCGACTTGCCATGACCTTCAATGATTTGTGATGACTTGCCCTGACTTGAGCCTGCACTGACTTGCACCAGCTTGCAAAACCTATTCTAACCTAATTTAATTATACACAAAATTAACTTACATAATCTACTGTAATGTAATTTAACCTTACAATTGTTATGTTACATTACTATAATCTAAAGCAAACAAGTTTACCCAATAAATATTTAACCTTATCTAACCCTTATCTAACCCTAATGTAACCCACTAAAATCTAACCATCCCTAACGTGCATCAACTTAACGTAACATACATAACCTACTCTAGTTATTCCAAATATAAACAACCTCTAACATTGTACTATACGTCACCCTAACTTACCTAATCTAAATTATTCAATTCTAACTTACCTAAAACTATCTTAACACTACCCAGTCTAACTCAACCTGACATGATGTAAACCAATTTATTTCTAATCGATTAATGCTGTAGGACGTTAAGCAGGCTCGAGTGAAATGAGAATGTAAATTTAAAAGAAAGAGAGCGAGAGAGAGTATTTGAGATGGTGAGGAGGCCCGCAGATATACTTGTGCTGGGATGTGGAAATACTGTTGACGGTTCCATATGTGAGAAAAGAAAATTATATCACAAACATAAAACAGCTTAATCTATGTCTGTCTTTTAGAAGGGAAGAAAGGGAAAACACTACCTTTGAAATTGCTTTTATAAGTCTACCAATAATCAACGAGCAAGTAAAAAACACACGGTAGAAAAGTATGTTTTTATTCCATGACAAGTTTAGTGATCCATAATTATTTTTTGTAAACGGTTGAACGCGGTATTTATGTTCATGGACTCAGAATGTTCTTAGGTTTGTATAACAAAATGATGATACATGTAGTACATATATGTTTTCTTTCTTTTCGGACAGCCTACAACACCGAAATCGTGTTGGTTTTGAGATAATCTACAGTTAAGTAGGTTAAATAGTAAAGGTTTGAGAAGTATAAAACTAAAGTGAAAAATACCGTCACAAATCGTGTGCACACTTTATTTTGTGTTTAAATAAATTATCCTGTCAAATTAAAGCATGTTGATGCATGCTATAGGCGGTTCGCGATAAAACTACCATTTTCTGATACGATCCTGTCCAGAATAGTAATAAAATATATAATATGTGTTGTTTAGTAAGTTATGATTCTTTATTTATTTTTTTCTAGTTTACTTTTTCACACCAATAATTTCTAAAAAAATAGTATATTCTCAGGACTAGGAACGGGCAGAAAGTAGATAAATTGCAGACATTTACTACTGACGCTAACAAGGGCTTGTCTTGCAACAAATGGGAAGAGAAGCATGGCAATTTATTCCAGAAATACACCGTATTCAGAGCAGTCGCAGAAAATATTGAGAGTGCAGTGGGATACTGTAAATAAACTTAATGGTTTGCATTGTTCGTTCCTAATGACATGAGACGTGTGTAATCGGAAATAAGAAATAACAAAATGTGGCAGCAATGCACTGAAGGACTTAGTCTGTGTTGTCTGGCGTTATATTATACACAGTTAGAGCAAGTGCTAAGAACTGTATACATTCCTCCCATGTTTGAGTGGAACTGGAAATGCTTTTATGTATTGTCTTCAGGAAAAAACACAGCATTTGTACCCGTACATCTTGTTTGCAAGTTTGCAGACTCTCGTGCATTCTTACGAGACGGAAGTTTTAAGACGTTGAGTACAGACCTAATTCATAAATTGTTATGCAACTGCAAATGAAAGTAAGTAGAACATATAACTTAGGGAAAAATTCGAAAATAAGTTCAAACAGAACAAATTAAAAAAAAAAAAACAATTTTGACAACTGATTTAATGTATTATATGCCTACACTCTCTACAGAACCGACATTTACACATCGTGAAATAAATAGGCCTAAGTGAACTAGTGTGTGTGAAATATCTCGTAGTTAGCTTTCCCTTTTAAAACCTTTTGAGATAAAATACTTTAGTAACAAAAACTAAATACGTGGGTGTCAAACCATACTGCATGATAAGACATAAACCCACACTACCAAAAATGCAGTTTTCCCACTGTTAAAAATGACAACCCAATTACCCAGGTAGTATATTACGTAGCACACGGCCTTTTTTTAGAGTTTTATAAACTTCATACATTATCTACCCAAATCCTTTGCATAAATAATCTCTTTCATTAATTTATTGCCTACCTCGCTGATGAACATTGTTGTAGTGGATTATAAATATGCTTATTTTGCGAAACTCATGTTACATGACTTAACTGTTTATTTGCTTCAGTATATCGTGGAAGATAAACGAGTGTTACATTTTAGTTGAGGGAGAATTGAGGAGCTTAGAGAAGTCTTATAATTGATGGAAGCAAAGTGTCGCGACTAGGCTACTTGTAAATACAGCGAGACATTGAGACAGACGCGCTGTCGTGTTGTGGTAGATGGCAGCGCGGTGTGCTATGCCTCGCGGTGTAAACGTGGCGTGAATGGCGTGAACGCATGCTATGTGTAGTGGAGCATTTAATTAGAGTATAGTGTCGGTGTGGTTGGGCTGGTCACGTGACAGTGTCGTAGCAAGTCGAGTCAAGTGTTTTATCTCGCGTGCCTGCTGCTGCGAAGTGTCGCGCGATGTTTCCCCAGACCTCGGCCGACTGCGATGTCAAGTCGTAGAATGTAATTACACGCAGATAGTCACGTGGTGCTTGTAAGTGCACTTAGCTGACTCGTGTGTGGCTTCACGCTTCACAGCACTTCATGGTAGTGAACGTTACCTCACGTCACTACATCTCGTTACTCGTGCATACTACAGGTTAGGAAGAAAATGTGTTTTCTTACGTCAGAGTTTGGCACAGGGAACATTTCTGCCGCTTGTTTCGTTGCTATTGCTAAGGGACAAGAAGAACCGTAGTTACATTACATTTAAACAGACTTGGAAAAGACAGAAGTCACTTAACTTACGGTACTTTTCAATGGAAAAGAAACCAATTTCGCGATTTTCTCATCAATTTAATGTAACTTAAAATTCAGGAAAGCTCTGTGATTGGTCAGGTTACGTACAGCCCTCGCCAATACCTGCGCTCAAGCGGCAGAAAATTTCCCTGTTACAAACTTTTAACATTGACCTTTCAAATCTGTAAAGGCGGTTCGGGATTAGTGAGCACTCAAAGCCCTGCTACAGTTCTATTTCCAGACAGTTCGTATCTTTCCACGTGTAACGACATGTCTAACCTCTCTGGACACGCCCCTTAATGTTTGCGTGTGTAAGATTCCGCTTAAATTGCGCTCAAAGCATCTGTTTAAAATTGTAGGTTTCTCGGAGCCAATCTACAAATATCAGAAAACCTCATCTCCAGATAAAATTTTGCCAACTTTCTAAACAAAAATTTTTCTCGAGTGCGGTATGTATTTCTGAGGAACAATCTCTGACGCCGAAATCTCGTACATTCACCTGCGGCGCAACATGTCACACTTAACATATGCATCATTCTGGGCAATTGATTGCTTATAAAGTCTGCAAATAGCATTATCTAGGATTGTTGTTTTGAAGTTTTTCCATATTGGCTTCCAAAAAAAGTGTAGATTCGATTAGTGTTTTTCGCGTTTACTTATATTCAATACACTCTTAACGTATTTTCACGTAATAAAAGTGTGCTTCAAATTACCTACACGTTGATTACATTTTGTTGATTACCCTGTTGACGCCATATTGACGCAATAACCGTTTCAAATCTGGCTTTCAATTTAGTGAATATGTTGAGTATCTTCAAATATTTGTTTTCGATGTGTATGCTGTGCCAGATTGGCGGATAATTTAAATTACGTAAAGGGAATATGAATTACTGGGTTTATTTTCTTAAATATTGTGCGACAAATGTTCAGGTGGTGGCCTCGTATGTTTGACTACAATTAATTGAATGACTGAAGGGATTGTTCTATGAAGTTAATTTTTCTGATAAACGCGCATGCTAGGAGTTTGAAACAAGATGAACGGTTTGTTCCTTACAACGAGCTGCCCGAGTAAAGAATAAGAAATGTTCGCAATACCAGACTGCAAAGTAACGTTATGTAATATGGTGGTGGCTGCCCCTAATATTTTCATAAAAGGGTAGAGTTTTGTAATCGGCATTTGGTGTATAGCCGATAGGAAGGAATAATTAACATTTATATTAACGTAATGAATAAATTTCATTTAACGATAATTTGGTAAGAAAAGGAAGTTTGTGGCAGAGCGAGCAAGGAAGTTTGTAAGGTATGTGTTGGCGTTGGTCTAAACCCACAACGCCTTCCTCTCCAACATTCGGACACACACACGTCGCACCACGGGGACTCTGGACAGTGAAGCCAACCCTAGCGTTTGTATTGCGAGGCTGTGCCGCCACAGCTTATAGGAAAGAAATAACGAGCACTGAGTAAGGTGCAGCCAATCAGGGACCGTTTTGTAAATAAAGGCAAATATTCGTCTGTAATTAATATTTCAGGGTTCTTGTAAATATATATGTGTAATTGTTCATAATCTGTATAAAGGAGTTTTGTAATTGTTTTTATATTTGTGAGAAAAAATGGAAAATAAGGAAAAATAAACGGCATAGCGATCGGAATAGCCAATGGTTCGTTGCGAGGAGGCGTGGCTATGGTGACGATACAGCTCGGGGATTGGCTGTCAGGTTTTGGAGCAGGGGTCGCGTCGTGGCTCGCGCTTTGGGGGGGTGGCCCGAACTTCAGAGCGAGACGCAAAATTGTTCGCGCAGTCGTGTTCCTGAACCCTGTGTGTCTACCTGATGTCGGGAACATATTCCAGTTTCCCAAACTTCCTTACACTGTCTGTATGTCGGGAAAACTACTGTGTTTTGTTTCGTCTCTTCGTTGTGTCGTTTGTTTTTTTCTTTTTATGTCCGATATTTTTGTGTTTTGTTTCATCTCATCGTTGTCACATGTCAACTTAGGCTTCTTTGTTATTTTTGTTACTTCATTTATTTTCTGTTAATTCCTTGTTTTATTTGACCCGAGTTCAGTTATGGAAGTCATGCTGTGTATGTATCCTGTTGACTAAAGCATACTCTGCTATGTTTCTTGTCTTATTTTTAGTTTTATTTTGACAGTCATTTATTTCGCAGTGGAGTATGACCAAGCAAATAAATCCAGTCATGATCTAAGTTATTCGCGACTTTCGTGTACTGGACAAACCAGAGCACCGCAAATTACCGCGATTGCCGAACGAACTCGAGGATTGCTCAGCTTGTTAGTTTAAAATAAGTGAACTCGTGAACTGTATATCATAACCGGGAACGTCAGTCAATTGTTGTATTGGAACAGCGTCTTCTTGTAAAGACACTGACGTGGCGCCCGGCAGCTGGCCATATACGCAACTCTGACTTTAGTTAATTCAATTCATTCATTCATATAATGATTTAAGCAATTTATTCACCATTAATCCGATTCCATATGTGGACGTCACAGTTTAAACGCTGAATTGTTTACAATTTAAAGATTTCAATAACACTTTAAGTCAGCTATTGAATCGTATCTAAACTTCGTACTTTATATATGTAGTCAAATAACTATTGATAAGCTCGGTTTTTCAAAGTCTAATGTCTCATATAATGTTTGTTTACTTTTTTACGAGCAATTACCTCCCAGAGTTTGGGTTGTTAATTTCGCGACATCCTGTGTGTGTTTTGTGCGATGATATGTACATACAGAATGTGGCAACATAAGCACTGTTGGTCCCTCCTTGCACTACACAGATATCTTAAGCCCAATACACACGAGCCTCTTTCTTGTACACCAAGGTGATCACGAACAGGAGAACAAGACAGTGTTTACACTTCCTTGTATACATACTTCATGAACGTACCGTACACACGGCAATACTCGCGTACTAGATTGAATGTGCCTGTATGCCAAATACGGTTAGAAATACAAGACCCTTTTTTGGTTTCTTATATTATTATTTTAATTTTGTGATTTATCTTGCTATAAAAAATAACAAGGATATGGAATTTGTAATTTTGAATTATAAAAGAGACATCAGTTATATACAGGATAGAAACTGAAATATAAAGTTTTGTGCCAATACGAGGCTTCAATTTGTGTTCTACTCTCAAATAAATACTATTGAGAATATATTAACGTACGTGAACGAGCCACATGAAAATATAAACAAACGACTTGCACGGGAAGGTGCATGAACATTAGAACCGCCTCTAAATGATTCTAGCTAGAATGCAATATCTTGCATGCACGCTGCTTGCGTACAAGTCGGCCATTCACAAGATGCAAGTCGCCTTGAACAAGGTGTTCACCTTCTTGTTCAAAGAAGATAACCGTGTGTATTGGGCTTAACAGTTCTGACCTGCATATTATGGGCTGAGCAGTAAGGTACAAGTGAGGTATGTAGGTAGGTGATGACATGACTTGTTATATAGCACTGTGTTGTAGCAAGGTCGTCAACCTCTGGCAGAGATGCTGCATGTTGCCAACACGCACAGTGTCGTCTTTATATATACACGCAGCGAGCATCATGTGCGCGCCTGTACGTATGCAACCCCGCCTGACACAGGTGTGCTGAATGTGGCTTGCTTCCAGGCGTCACCTAGATTAAAGCCCAGCGCATAATTAAACATTTGAGCAAACTATCCATACGTGGCTTCTTAGGATTCGTACACGGCAGAGTCGGCAAAGCTCAAGTCTACAAGTGTTGACTTGTTTGTGATAAACTTACAACTGAAGTCCTAGACCATGTTCTATATCAGCGACGTGCCTTTAACCACTTGGTCTTGTGAGAACTGTTCTAGGGTGCGTATGAGGACTTGCTGTGAATTCGAACAGCGGCATCTGTGACGTCACTTCCGCGATACACTTTGCAAGGGTTTGAAGCGTGGTGATGACAAATAACACGACCATAGTCATGATGTACGTTAGCATAGACACACTAGATGTTTGTTACTGAAGCTACGGCGGCACAAATATATCATACCAACTGCCATGCTAAAACACGGTTGTTGGGAACATTATCACATATCGGTTGCTAAGAAGTGATGCCTTTTATCTGCAAAATGTCAATTTTTCTGGAAAACCTAAAAAACGTTTATAAATATGGTTTGAAAATTCTGATGCCATATGACATGCATTAACTATTTTCGCACATCAAGAATAATGACATATCTAAAAAAAAAAAAAATTAAAAAAAATTGTCAGGAAAGCGGTTTGAAAGTCTATTCCTGGCATTTAAATTCATCAATTACATAGTTTTTCAGGTGGAGTTTTTAATGTACTACATATATGGTCGTATTATATTGAATACATTAAGCCCAGTACATCCCAAATAAAAACTCAACAATCATATATATATATATTTATTTATTTTAAATATGGCCCTATTATTCTCAGTAGGAAATCGACGCTTTGCAAAGCTGAATTTCGGTACGGTATTTGTTATTCTGTCGAGAAACCGGCATTTCTGCTGGTACAAGTTATTTCCTTGCGGAAGACTGGTCTCCGATGATATTCAGTAACTATTACTTCAAACAAATATTCTCATTTAGTTTGTTCTCGGCACTAGTGTTATATGAATAATGGGTTGTTACAGTATTGTCTACGTATATTTGGTATTAGTTTCGATATGCGCTCCGAATAAAATAAGTACCACGTTTGTCACCGCTCGCGCCAAATACGTATTCGCAGAGTTCAGTTATGAATTGTTGGCATTCTGAGCAGTGTGTATATAGTTGGTCATGTGACCAGCACAGAGCGACCAATAGTTATCTCCGGTGATACCGCTGAAATATGATATAGTCTCGTCCAATAAGATGACAGAGTCTGCAATGTAACTGACGTCGCCGCCTTCCTGCGTCAAATACCCTAGAGACTAATACTGGACAGCTCTATGCAAATACTAAGAGTACTCTTGTGAAAAATAACCTAGCGGTATGAGGTGAATCTAACACATATTTTCGTATTAGTATTGTATAATTATTGTATTTTATTATTTTAACAGGTTTTTATTGAATTTTTACGTATTTATCGTACTGTTATTTTTTTTTTATTTTCTCCATACAACGAAAATCTGTTCCCCATAGAGAAATTCCTTCCATAATTGTTGTGTTGGCAGCGTACATCTGAATGTAATGTGCTGTTCTCTGGTGGTTCGACGCGATAACACAACTAGAGTTCTCGCCAAAGCACTCAAGCTGTCCGGTATTGGTCTTGGAGGCTCAGACGTGACGTAACTATATGGGCGACCTTGAAGCGTGTATCGAATGTCACATCGTCACAAGTCAGGCAGTGAACCAGAGTGCAAGATTATCACCGATAAAGTTTACTATGGGGACAATTTGATTGTATTTTTAGTTTTCCAGCAATATCATTTCTTCCAATGTATTATCAAACATTTCTCTTGGACGAAGCATAGGATATATTCTTGGTAAACTGACTGCATACATAATAATGGAATCTTTCACTAATTTGTCATGCAGAACCATTGCAAAAGAGCTCTTGAAAGATAACTTACAATTCTCTTGCAATGATTCTTCATAGCAAATTAATGAAAGTTTACATTATTATTTATGCCTAGCAGTTTACCAGGAATATATCCTATGATTTGTCAAAGAGAAAACTTTGATAATAGAATTTGAATAAATGTTACGACCAAAAACTGAAAATAAAAGTAATTGTCTAACACTCCGGCTAAGGGCTTGGGTGCGAGTTTCTACAGTTCTTGCAAAAATATTTTTTAAAACCCAAACCCGGGCCTATATCGTAAAATCCCTTCGTAACTTTGTTACACATAGTATTGTCTTTATACGTTTATTTATAAAATGACTCTGGACTTTACGGTTACCCTAAAAACATTTATAATCGTAACGAAACTACTCCTCCCAATGCTTTTCTTATGGCTCTACGTCGCCGGCAGGTGAAAATATTTTTTTTTGTGGCCGTTGTAGGCATTATTTTGCAAAATCGCTACGTAACTTAGTCAGCGTTATAACTGTTGGTGTTCATGATTTTTTTCATAGCATTCCTTGGAGTAGTAAATGAAATATTTTACGAAACATGAAGTTTTTACTGCAAACAAAGGCAGGAATTGTCCAGACGTCACGAATGGCCATGTCCTGGAAGTTGAGCGCTTTCTCAAGAGATCGCGTGCTGGTCGAATAGGTTCTGTGCAGGATCTAGGTCCTCGGTAACGCAAGACGAGCGGGGAAAAAAATGTGGAGTGGAAGGAAGAGAATTGCGAGGAAAATAAAACTTGAGTTATTGTAAGTAATTCGTATCACGTTAACGTAAGAAAAAAATATAATGATTAGGAATTTTAATGAAAAACAATTAGGTCTATCACAGTTGAAACTCAGGAATTCCTGAAATATGCATTATAGGGCGGTTATAAAAAGTCACGAGGTTAGTCTGGGAAGGTCAAAAACGTCAGTTTGAGCACACAAAATGTAACCCGATTATGATGCGTTCTATTTTTAGTTATTTACATAACCTCTCACATTTCTAGCGCTTACTAGAGTGGAGTTGTCATAAATACATCAGAATAGATACTTGTTACAAATACTTCAAATTTCAAGACTGACACAAATACATCAAAAACAGAGCAAATACAAGTTATATATGAAAGGATGCAACTTAGGGGCTAAGTTTATTAGACATTGTTTCTTTCTTTTGGTGTGTATGACCTGTTCCTGCAATATGGCACACTTTTTGTCGAACACCCTTATGGGGATGATCTTTGAAAGAACTGTGCAAGGGGAGTGCATGACTGGATTAATTTGCTTGGACATATTCCATTGCGAAATAAATGACTGTCATAAGAAAACTAAAAATAAAAATAAGACAAGTAAACATAAATAAGCAGAGTACTTATGGGGCCTTTCTGTATATACTCTGTTTGTGTGTGAGAGGTAGGAGCGGTAAGGATGCTGTTGACCGACGTATATAATGCATTATCGCCTCTCCGCTCAAGTTAACTCAGCTGTCGTGCAGTGCTTTACTATTATCCTTTACCCTATAGAAATATAAGCGGAGACCACATTACTTTATTTGTGGGCAGCAGAGTTCAAAGTCTAACGGTCGTTACTATACTTGTGTTTTTCGAATGCGGTTGGGGCCGCGGTGGCCGAATGGTCAGATCATTCGCCTCCCATCTCGTGTCACCCCTCACGAACACTGGAGACCTCGTCGTTACTCGCTGACTAAAATCTCTCGCTTACTGACTTGAATCCTGTTATGTTTCCATATACTGCAGTCGAGAAAAGCCATTTTTTGACGTTTTGGTGGCCCGAAATTGATGTTTCTAACAAACGTGCCACATTTTTAAAACGAAAGCGACGTAGTTTGTAGTTAAAATATCACAAAAAAAAACTGTAACCAACTGCAACTCTTTTGAAGGGCAGATACTGAGTCTTCTTAAACTTTGACATTATAGGGTAACATTGTCTACTCAAAATTATTTATATTTGTGTTGAGTGAAGAAATTTTCAAAAGTTTCTATTAGGTTCAAATAGTTTTAATACAAGACTTCAGTTGTCCGTTAATTTACAAAAAACAAAAATAATAAACAATTACAAACAATTAAAGCTAATGTTTAAATTGCCTAAGTTACCCTGCCAGATGACCAATGTTACCAAATGTAACTAACACAGTCTAACCTAATACAACCCTACCTAACCTGACACAAACATACCATAACCTAAGCAAAACTCTTCCTAATCAAACCCAACCCTAATGTAAACTAGCCTAATATCTAACCTAACCCTAATTAACTTACCCTACTTAACATAACTCTACCTACCTATCTTAATTCGTATATAACCTAACCCGTCTTAACCTGACCATACCTAATCTAACCCGTATGTTACCCAACGTTATTTGTTACTGTATCCATTCCATCTCTTACATCACTTTACCCCAACTTAAGTCTAACCTGCACTGATCTGTACTGGCCAGCACTGAGGTACAATTTCTTGTACTTAATTGTATTTTCCTGCACTGTGTTGCACCAGCATGCAGTAACTTGCACCAACTTTATCCTACCAAAACTATTTAAAAGTAGAACAGTTTTTTGGACATAGGCTACGCCATTGCAGACAAATGTTGTGATATTGCAGAAAACCCCTCTATTAAAAAAAAAATACGACTACAAGCCAGTAAGCTGTAGTCAACATACATAAAACAAAACGTTCAGACAATTCCTGAAAGGAGTGTAGTCATATATGTAATACGGTAATATTCGCCCGCTATGTCGTATATCCAAAAAACTGTTCTGTTTGTATTACGAACCCATTTCAGGAATTGTTCAATGATCACACTATATAACTCAAGCCTACTTAACCTAACCCTACCCAACCTAATCTAAACCACGGCCGTAGAAGAACAGGTCTGGACACTCGCCTGGGAACCTTGTTTGGCTGTAGTTCACCAAGTTACCGAGAATAATGTGTTTTGTTGGCGCTTCAGTTAAGGCGGTCGGACTAAACTCCGCCCACTTCCTTTCCGCTAAGATAAACAATTTATCAAAACGTATTTTTTTATCAATTTATTAAATACTTTTTTCGCTCACAAATTTAAGAAAAGACTCCAGCAATCTTTATTTACTTTATAAATTTAACAATGGAAAAAAGTGGGCGGAGTTTGAATCCGACCGCCCTAACTGAAGCGCCAATAAAACACAATATTCTCGGTAACTTGACGAACTACAGCCAAACAACAAGGAGGTCAAGCAAAATACATTGTTAGATAGGCGAGTGTCCAGACCTGTTCTTCTACGACCGTGATCTAAACTAACTTAACCTACCCCAACCTAACTGTACCTAACGTAACCTAATCCTGCGAAACCTAGGCAAAAACTACCCCAACAATACATAGCATTACCCAACCTAAGGCCCATTTCACAATGCGCAGTCGGCAGTCAGCAGTCGGCTGTCAGAGATTAATATGTACATTAAGATGTGTGTATTCACAATGTGCATGCAGTCCACAGTTCAGCAGTCGGACATGGCAAACTTTATCTCTGACTGCTGGACTGCCGACTGCCGGGAAATTCCAACCATCAGGCGTTGCTCTCGTAATCACGTGATGTAAACAAATATCGTTTTAGGAGATTTTATATGGTCTAAAAACAAATTAAGCAATTTTACAAATTTAAAAACAATGTGTTCGAAACATGGTCGATTATTAAATAGCCGTTTTAAAAATAATGCAAAAAAAACAGAATGACTGCTGGACTGCACATTGTGAATTGTATTCGACTGCCGACTGCCAACTGCCAACTGCCAGCAGTCGACTGCTGACTGCGCATTGTGACTCAAGCCTAACCCAACACAACCTAACATAACCCTACATAACCTAATGATACTAAACCTACCACAACCCTCCCTATCCCTACCTACCCCACACCAACCTAGCTCAACCCAACCTCACTTAAAGCAACCTAACCTTACAATCCTAATCAAACCCATTCTACCTCTACCTAAACATATTGTGCGCTAATTAAGGCTGCACTTTCTTGCATTAAGTTGCACTAACTTTACAGTACCAAAAACTAACCGATCCCAAAGTATCATAAGCTTAACCTAACCGATACAGACTCAACCAAATCGACCAAACCTAACCCGACCTAACCTAACCCGACTTTGCTCAACCCGACCTAACCTAACTCGACTTTAACCTAACCCGACCTAACCTAACTCGACTTTAACCTAACCCGACTTTAATTTAACCTAACCCGACCTAACTTAATGCAACTTAACCTAACCTAACACGATCTACCACTACCTAAACATATTGTGCACTAATCTAAGTTGCACTTTCTTGCACTATGTTGCACTTTCTTGCACCAAATTCCACTCATGTTGCACTTTATGACACTTTATTGCACTAAGTTCCTTCAACATGCATTAAATTGACTAATAAAAAGTAAAATTTAAATGTCCCTAATTAACATAAGCTAGACTGACCCAACCTGACCCAACCTAACCTAACTTATCTGGACCTACCTTAACCCAATCCTACTTAACCTACCCTTTACTAAACCTAACCCTTACTTACCCTAAACCGACCTAACATAATCCGACCTAACCTACCCGACCTACCCCAACCTAACCTAACCCGACCTAACCTAACCCGACCTAACCTAACCCGACCTAACCTAACCCGACCTAACCTAACCCGACCTAACCTAACCCGACCTAACCTAAACTGACCTAACGTAACCTGACCCAACCTAACCTAACTTATCTGGACCTACCTTAACCCAATCCTACTTAACCTACCCTTTACTAAACCTAACCCTTACTTACCCTAAACCGACCTAACATATCCGACCTAACCTACCCGACCTACCCCAACCTAACCTAACCCGACCTAACCTAACCCGACCAAACCTAACCCGACCTAACCTAAACCGACCTAACCTAACCTAACACGACCTACCCTAAACCGAACTAACATAACCCGACTTAACCTAACCTAACCCGACCTAACCTAACCTAACCCGACCTAACCTAACTCAACCCGACCTAACCTAACAAGACCTAACCTAACCCGACCTAACCTATCCTGACCTAACCTGACTTAACTCGATCTAACCTATCACGACCTAACCTCGATCTAACCTATCACGACCTAACCTAACCAGAACTAACCTAAACCGACCTAACTAACCCGTCCTAACCTAACCTAACCCTACCTATCCTAACATACCCCGAACTAACCTAAGCCGACCTAACCTAACCCGAACTTACCTAACCCGAACTTACCTAACCCGACCTTACCCAACCTGACCTAACCTACTCAGACGTAACCTATCCCGACATAACCTAACCCGACAACCTAACCCGCGCTAAATAACCCGACCTAACCTAATCCCATCTAACCTAACCCGATCTAACCAAACCCGTCCTAACCTAACCCGACCTAACCTAAACTGTAATGCACTAAGTTGCATGTTCGTGCACTAAGTTACACTTTGTTGCACTAAGTTGCACTTTCTTGCACTAAGTTACACTTTGTTGCACTAAGTTGCACTTTATTGCACTAAGTTGCACTTTCTTGCACTAAGTTGCACTTTCTTGCACTAAGTTGCACTTTCTTGCACTAAGTTGCACTTTCTTGCACTAAGTTGCATTTTCTTGCACTAAGTTGCATTTCCTTGCACTAAGTTGCATTTTCTTGCACTAAGTTGTACTTTCTTGCACTAAGATGCACTAAGTTGCACTTTCTTGCACTAAGTTGCACTATGTTGCACTTTCTTGCACTAAGTTGCACTATGTTGCACTTTCTCGCACTAAGTTGCACTTTCTTGCTCAAAGTTTCCCTACTTTTCACCATGTTGCTCTTTCTTGCACTATGTTGCACTTTATTGCACTATGTTGCACTTTACTGCATTAAGTTGCACTGTTTTGCAGTATGTTGCTCATACACTGAGTTCCTATTGCATGTATTGAACTGACTAATAGGCTTAAAATTAAAAAATATCCCTAATTAACATGCTAGCCCAACCCGATCGAACCTAACCCGACCTAACCTAACCCGACCTAACCTAACCTTACCCGACCTTACCTAACCCGACCTTCCCTAAACCGACCTAACCTAACCTAATCATACCTAATGTATCACGACCTACACTAACAAAACCTAACCTAAGCCGACCAGACCTAAGCCGACGTAACCTAACCCGACATATTCTTACATAACCAGATCTATCATAATAAACCGATCTAACCTAAACCTAATCCGACCTACATTAAACCCGACCTAACCTAACTTAACCCGACCTATCCTAACCCGACCTAACTTAACTTGGCTTAACCTAACCCGATCTAACTTCCGATCTAACTTAACCTGTTCTTACTTAACCCGATCTAACTTAACCCGATCTAACTTCCGATCTAACTTAACCCGATCTAACCTAACCCGACCTAACCTAACCCGATCTAACCTAATCCGAACTAACCTAAATCGAACTAACCTAACTCGATGTAACCAAACATGACGTAACCAAACATGATGTAACCAAACATGACCTAACCCGACCTAAACTAACTCAACCCGACCTAACCTAACTCAACCCGACCTAACCTAACAAGACATAACCTAACCCGACCTAACCTAACCCGACCTAACCTAATCCGAACTAACCTAAATCGAACTAACCTAACTCGACGTAACCAAACATGACGTAACCAAACATGATGTAACCAAACATGACCTAACCTAACCCGACCTAAACTAACTCAACCCGACCTAACCTAACAAACCATAACCTAACCCGACCTAACCTAACCTAACAAGACATAACCTAACCCGACCTAACGTAACCCTACATAACCTAACCCGCGCTAACCTAAACCGATCTAACCAAATCCGACTTAACCTAACCCGACCTAACCTAACCCGATCTCACTTAACCCGATCTAACTTAACCCGATCTAACTTAACCCGATCTAACTTAACCCGATCTAACTTAACCCGATCTAACCTAACCCGACCTAACCTAACCAGACCTAACGTAAACTGTAATGCACTAATTTGCATGTACATGCACTAAGTTACACTTTGTTGCACTTTGTTGCACTTTGTTGTACTAAGTTGCACTTTGTTGTACTAAGTTGCACTTTGTTGTACTAAGTTGCACTTTGTTGCACTAAGTTGCTCTTAGTTGCACTAAGTTGCCCTTTATTGCACTTTGTTTCACTATGTTGAATTTTATTGCAGTATGTTGCACTGTCTTGTACTATGTTGCACTTTCTTGCTCTATGTTGCACTTGTTTAACTATGTTGCATTTTCTTTAACTATAATGCACTTTCTTGCACTATGTTGCATTTTCTTGCATTATATAACACTTTCTTGCACTATATTGCACTTTCTTGCATTAAGTTGCACTTGCACTGAGTTCCTTACCATGCATTAAACTGACTAATAAAATTAAAAATATCCCTAATTTACATAAGCTAACCTAACCCAACCTAACCTGACCTAACCTAAATCAACCAGACCTAATACATCGCGACCTAACCTATCACGACCTAACCTAACCTGACCTTACCCGTCTTGCTCTACTCTAGCTGGTTATTTTTATAACCGCAAAAGGACGATAGACAAATAAAGTGGATATTGAGCAACAATATAATGATGGGAGTGAGACAACAGAATGTCTGATTTACTCCTACATTCTTCACAGACACTGGCATACAGTAATTAAAAAATATGTATTTAGGTGTATTGCTTTGTAACTTTGTAACAATGATACATACTTAACACTGGGAAAACCCCCGTATTGCTATGGGTGCTTAGCCAATTTTTCACGTTGGATCACGTTTGTGTACGTTCACTTCGCTATGTTCTACGTTTTATTTTACAGCCACTCCAAAAGTTTTCAGAAATAGTTTATAAAACTGTTTTGGAGGATATTTTATAATTTATGTCGACATTTGAAAACGTATGCAGTCTGTTTTGAAAGTAGCATACTAAAATTCTGTATGACGTGAATAAATATAGGCCTACTCTCAAGGTTAAAAGAGAATCTCTATACTCATATACTGTATGGGATACTAGAATCTACCATTTTGGTAACCTGGATAATCAAAATAGGAAATTTCAAAGTGACTATAAATTAAATCGTTTAAATGTTCGAGCAGCCAGCAGAATACGACGTTAGCGTATTTAACAAGTTCAGTGGCGCCGGAGACATGGCAGCAGGCCCACACCCCCACCAACTAGTTTGTGGGGACAAAGGATGTGTTTTGAACCTTCCCCCAACATTTTTCGGCATGTGAAATTATTATTTCTACAATATAATGCCACTTACTAAATATCTGCCTTATACTCAATATTTCTGTTTGGATACATCTAAATTGCATCATTTTGTGCCTTGAAATTCAAACTTTTCCGGGGGACGACCCCCAGAAACCCTGTGTATGTACAGGTTTATTCATAACATACAGGAGTCTTAGCTCCTTCTCCCCACTCAAAGACTGAACCTGAGCTAGTCGGAGAATAAAACAATATCCCGTTATTAGACTAGTAGGACACATTAATAAATGTTGTGTAACTTATTATAGTAAAAATACAAATGGCAGGTGATTAAACAAATATCCTGTCATTACGTATTAGTTATAGTTAACTTTATTTCACGTGAAAAGAGGCACACAGTGGCATCGTAAACCAAAGCGTCTGTAATAAACGGGTGCTAATTTTCTAGAATGTCTATGTCGTAGAATTATTTCGCGGATTACAGACAGACATGAAAGAGTACCAATTAACAATAGCTAGGGACAGGTGCTTTTCGTGAATAGATTTTTCCATCAGTTTGTTTCAGAGTCTTACGTATACAGCTGTAGCTGTGCTTGGTAGTTATTGGCTGTTTGTCTTTGTTCAGAGGCGTCACTTATTTGATTGTGCCAATCAGAGAAAGGTTGCTACGACACCACACGTCTGTTATTAGCAGGTAAAACCACAAGACACTGAGAGTTAAAAACATCCAATCATTCACTACGAAGCAGAGCTGCAGGTGTGCACATAAGATATGTAAACAAGATATTGCAAAATTCTTTTCGCGAAAATAACCGGTCCCTAATCAATCGACCCTCAAGATTCTAAAATGCCATAAAGTCTGCAACACTCTTCCATTGGGGCATTTCTTCAATTGCGACACTGTTATTTAAGTGCATTACAATAAACATAAAAAAATGTTACTTTTGTCTGGCTTAACATAAAGATCTGTATTATGATTACTTGTACAACATCTATATATATAAAAATGAAAGGTGACTGATTGACTGACTGACTGACTGACATATCAAACTGCAGCCCAAACCACTGGACCTAGAATCGTGAAATTTTTTATGGGGGTTCCCTTCAGGTCGTAGGCGAGCACTAAGAAGGGATTTTTCGAAATTCGACCTCTAAGGGGGTGAAAAGGGGTGAAATTTGTTTCCGAAGAAACGTCGATAGAGCTCGAACCCGACGGCCTATCATCGTGATTTTTACTTTAATAGGACACTCGTAAAAATGCATATTAGCCAATTTAAGGATTTTTCGAAGTTCAACT
>PNEQ01056604.1:0-52998 GCA_003012365.1 Medauroidea extradentata
AATACTCTGTTGACTGAAAATATTGCTATTGCTAATAATAAAGGCTGATTCTTTGATTTTTCTTTTAATTTTGTCAGTTTCCTGTGTAAGTGGTTTCGAGTCTTCCCAAAGAATTTTGTGGCTATTTTCCCATGCATGTTCGGCCAATCTAGATTTTTGGGTTTCGCCTTTCTTGCAATTGTTTTTATGTTCTTTGATGTGTGTTGAAAGAGCTCTGCCAGTTTCTCCAATATACATATGACCACATTCGCAGGGTATCTGATATACACAGTTGTGAGTTTGTAGTTTTTCAGTGGCTGGTTTTACCCTGGTGACCATACTTTTGATAGTGGATTTGGATCAGAATGCTGTTTGAAGTCCGTATTTATTTCCCAGGCGTCTTATTTTTTCCGAAAAGCCGCTAACATACGGAATAACTAGGGTTCCTGCTGGTTTTTCTGTTTCTATAGGCTTAAGTGTTCTGTTACGTTTCATATACTGTTTGATGGTGTTTGCCGGGTAACCATTGGCTGCGAGTTCTTTTTTTTTATTTGGTTGTGTTCTATCAGTACAGATTTCTTGTTGGAACAAATAATCTCAGCTCGGTTAGCTAGTGTGCGAATTATGTCATTGGCACAGTGAAATGAGAGACACATTTACACAAAGACATGCTGCCAATAAACATAAAGCATATCTAAAGACGTGCCAATAAAGCTCTGAAACAATTTGGTGCAAAATTCTTTGCACAAAAAATTGGTGACTCAAAATAAAAGATGTGAGACTAGACGGAATTACGTTGTTTTGTTAAGATTCTTACAGTTGAACAGAAATTACGTAGGTACAAGTTCTGTCGAAGGAAAGTTGAGACGAGCACAGGTGTATTTGTGAACCAGTTGCCTATGCTGACAGCTACATTTGGAGTGTAAGTTCTTGTGACCAGCAACGAGAAAGCACACTGGAGAGTAAAATTAAAGGTTCTAGAATGAAATTAAGTTTTGTAGCACTGTGTTCTAGTTTAAAGTCCTCTGTTGCCACTCTTAATGATAATTGACAACAGTCACTGGGAGCATTTGTCACCCTATGATTTCTGCCAAAAAAAAAAAAATAATAATAAAACTAAATTGAATACAGAATTACCAGAAAGTAATTAAGTCTAGAGTTGTGCTTACTCTTGGTCATGCTGAGGATTAGACATATGTTGTTAAAGTAGTGAAATAAACACTAATGCCTGACCTAAGTGTTGCTGCCCTGCAGTGGCGTAGCGAAGGTGAGAGAGACAGGGGTTGTATTCTCTCCCCCCCTCTTGCCAATGGTGACAAGTTTTATCTTCAACTAATATATTAAAGTTTTGTATGATAAATTGAATTTATTTTACAATTTCCACTTTAAATCTATAGTGTTTAAATTATTGCAAGAAAAATATCTTCAGTGGCGTCTCGTCAGGGTAAGCAAGGCAAGCAGCGCTTGCCCAGGCAGCTTCCTGACAATGCTGTGATTATAATAAACATTTATTTTTAGCCTTGTCTCTACTAGATGCTAACTAAGACTCTTGCAGATAAATGTATCTTTTACGAATTCCGCTCAGATTACAATACTGTCAATTAGAAGATAAGAACTAAACAACCAAAGCAAACTGTTTAAAAGCGCTTCCAATAATGCTTCTAGTGTGTAGAGTTGCCGTGATAGTATTCGGGTGAATGAAGGTGTTGGAGGGGTGGCCGGGTGAAGGGAATACGAGAGGGGATTGGCTAAGTGCCGCTGTGTTAGAAGCTACGATTGCAGTGCTTTCTCTCCGAAGTGATACGAATACAGCCGAACCTAGCAGAATTGCCACTTTAGTGGTTTTGTTACCAGTTACTGTGATTTCAGATAATGTATTACCAGTCAAGTTTTGTAACCTATGCATTGATAAACAGGCAGGCGAAGACTGTTTATACTGACAGTAGTAAATTGGAAACTTTCTTTTCTATTTGATAAGATAGGTCTCTGGTGATTATTCAAGTGCCATTAGTGGTTTTCTGTAGACTTCAATTGGCAACACTGCTCACCAGCAGTTGGTTTTACAATTTACACGAATCCAATATGTTGGCTAGTTCCCGTGCTGCACGTTAATACTGCAAAGTGAATATAATAGTTTTTTATTTAGTTTCATTGCTGCTCTATCTAATTTAGGGGTTTAAAATGGTCTTGCGAGACTAAAATCCAATATACATAAAATGAATGAAACGAAAATGTGGATGCAAGTGTTGTGTGCGTGGATTACGTGCTAAACCTTTTTCCAGCAGTGTTTTTACTTTTCAGCAAAGGTGTGACCTCATCAGAGAAGGTAGGCTGACACTTGAAATTTGCGTAGTTCAGCGTGTTTGTAATTTTATTGAAAATTTGGTTTTATTCTGATTTTTTGTAAATGTTGCAAAATTAATTTTGATGGGCCTAATGGTGTATTGTGCTCAGTTCTCATAAACATATCTCAAGTATCCTTGTGAGATCGACTGTTGACTAATTTTTTTTGTAGGCTACTTTTACAATGAAACATTTTGGAAACCCAGTTGCGGAAACCTTATCAATACTACAACTAACTTTTGAAAATTATGCAATTTTGCAAAGTTAGTATTACCAAGGCTTTATTTGCAACTGGGATTCCAAAGCTTTTCTTTGTAAAAATACAAAAAACGTTCAACAGTGTTGATGGCAGGATTTTAAAGGAAGGCTTTATGAGAGTGATGATTATTAATAACAGTGTGCATGCTGTAACTCTACAGCCAATGGCCTGGAACATCGACCACATCACCAGCCGTAATTTCCCAACGCGCATGGTTTGTCGTTTCAATTTTTTTCTTGGGGGGGGGGGATATATTTTTTAGCGACAGTGACCTTGTTGCATCTATTTTATTATTTAAGCATGTATAAATTAGAAACTTTAATAATAAAACTTTGGTTTTATGTGCTTACGTTATTATTCTATAAATATTAAAAAAAAAATATGCACATATTCTTTTAAATCCAGGGGGGTGGCATTTGCCTTCCCCCTAAATGACGCCACTGCCAACGCAGCATTCTGTAGATAGTAACGTAACAATCTGACCCACTCCCTGGCTGGTTCCTTGATTTTATCTTAAAGTCTCAGATATCCCGTCATATTGCCTTCACGTATCCTAATAAATAATCTTTGACGTGATACCTTAACAGCTGCCGTACAAGCCGTTACGAGATATCCGTTATGTCAGTTGCTAAACTGGCGGCCACACTTGCTGCCAAGGAATATGCTTTTTAGTCTGTTTTATTTTTCTCTTCCGTAAAAATATTTCGAGTTTTAAGGCTCCCCCCCCCTCCAATTCTTCACATTTAAACGCTAAAATCCAGGTAGTCGCAAATATGATTAGTAGCTTGCCTTTCAAATTAGGTCACGTATCGCCACTGAATATCTTCATTTGTGCAAGCCAAATTAACTTTGGTAAATAATTCCCCCCCCCCCCCAGGTAGTTCATCAAACTTGCGTACCTTAAGACATTTCTGGCTATGCCGCTGCTGCCCTGTCATTTTTTGGTGAGTTCATGCAGCTTGGAAAATAAAATATAACCCTTGTAGATAATTAATAAACAAGATGCAAAATCATGTAATTTTTACTGAAGTGGTCATGGTCAGAATATTACGTGTATATGTTTATTGTTCATAACACAAATTTAGTTAAAGAAGTAGCACAGCCCTGGAATTGATTTTTTCAGCTAACTTCCATCCTATTCTATCCCTTTTCAATAACACTTAGCACATGTCACAGTACAGTATTCCGGCCAAGGGTGGGAGATGAGATGTAAGGTTCCCTTGCAGCTTGCATGCCCATGTGTCATTATCTGGTACAGTGTAGTAGAGTTTAAAGTATGACGTCAGGCTTATATTTCTAAAGTGCATTTGACATCTTTGTTAGTCATTGACAGAGTACAGTTACTGTATTAACCTTTGATATTCCTGCAATCTATCAAGTTGATAATGCATTACAAATAAAAGCAACAAGTATTTCTTATGTCATTAGTGAGTTACTATATATTCACTTTATCGTACATCTGCTTTGAAGTAAACATTTTGTATAAAAGACTATGTGCGTCATTGAGTGACCCTGAATGACTGGAAGCATGACGACCTGATTACATAAGCATTCAGTTCTGTTGCTGTGTGGAATCTTTGTTTTCTTCTTCAACATTACTGCAAACTCTATCATCTTTATATTTTAACCCTTTGGCGAGCATGGTCATATATTTACGAGCGAAGGGTGCATTGCTGCAGAGAGCGTGCTCATATATTTATGTTTTTAATTTTTGTGGGAGACCAAGCTCGTTTATTTTATGCACATGCGTATGTTTTAAGTTTTATATCGCTTCTGCCATCAGTATACTGCAACAGTAACCATTATCCATTGTTCATTTACCAATTTTTTTTTTTTTGTCAAAATGGTATAAAAATAACTTCTTATGTCTGTACAGTTTATACGAGCTTTGTAAATAATTTTTAATACATAAACTAACTTTTTAGAAAAAATGTCCGTAAAATTTAAAAAAAAAATTACATGCTCTGTTTTACATACTGTAGCTACTAATGAAAAACATTGCTTGCCAAAGGGTTAAATTATTACACTATACTGTAAGCAGTCTATGGCACATTGATTTCGTAGTAGATGAGCAATTTTCCTTATGAATTTCCACAACAACCAAATAATTCTAGTGAATGTTATTGGAGAACAGCCAAACAGTTTAATTTTACTGAACTTTACAACCCTTTGCGTTAAACCTAAGAGTGGATTTACTATTTACAAACAGATCACAAACACAGCAAAACCATTTTAAGTAACAATTGGAAAACAATGCTTGTTCTAAAAGGCAGGTTGGCTTTGATCATGAAAAATTGTCTGTTTCAATTCTGTGTATATACAGCTGTGCAGTATGTTGACCAGAGTTACAATATCACCTTGCAGAGCACATAACATGTAAATAGTGATATGTTTCTGTTTGTATAATTTTAATGCATCTAAAATTTAGTACATTTGCCAATGATCAGTAGTAATTGTTTCCACTCATATACAGTATTTAGAAATATTGCCTAACAAGTTAATTTAGCTGAAATTCCAACAAGTAAAATGTTAAGTGTTTGATGTCATATTTGATCATTTTCTGCACAGTTTAGTAAAAGTTAAATTAAAAAAAAAGTTGTGTATCATTGCCACTTTGTTGTCAATATTACTGTCTGATAGTAAGTTAGCATTAGCTTTTATTTTACCACTTTTAAATATCCGTTATAATCTATATGTAAGATAATGCAATAGTCAGGTTCGAAAATCACAGTTAGATGTAAGTCATTTTTGTTTGCATTCATGCCATAGTCCCTCACCTGAGGTGTCAATGATGTACTTGGCACTACTTGGTAGATGTATCCTGGGTTTACCAAGACAGTCCAGCCGCAAGGGAACCAAAGTTGATGTCCCTCCCTATATCATATTGTATCCTACTTTTTTCTCGCCTTTGTTTATAATACACAACACTTAACTCATTTCCCTCTCCTCATATAACCAAGCATTTGAGCTGTGGATTCAAATAAGAGAAGGTTGTAGGTTTATTCATAATGAATACATGATACAACTGGTTATTGTGCCTTTAATTTAGTAACGTCCAGTTATAACAACAAGTAACAAAAATATAGTACAGTATCTTCTGTTTATGTTCTGTAATATTTGTGTAGCCAGTATGTTTATCAGCTCTTTAGGAGGGTGGGGTTATTTTTATGTGTGTTCATGCGGGGGGAGGGGAGGTTCTCTCTTGGGAATTGCATTATTAGTACATTTTGACCACTTTTTTCAATATGAGGCTTGCTAGCATATATTGAGAATTCTAGAATAGAAAGTCTAATGCTAGACTGCAGACCACTATCTACAGCACATCAAGTAGCAGGGTGATTAACTAGCTGCATGAGCTTGGGTTGTCAAACCAAGGATTTAAGACATTAAGGGTAGTCTTTATCAGTTTCAAATTTCTGCGTTTGATGTATAGGAACAGTGGAGCAGTAATAGCCAGAGTACCACGCTTGACGAGAAGCATATTGACCATTCATAGCGTGCCAAACTGGGATGCAAGGTTTTCCTTCTAGTCTTTGCTATGGGACTTTAAGCTGTGACTCTAAAATTTTATTTTTGTATGATATGAAATAGAAGCCAATGCACTCCATTCTGCACTTTATAATTCAGGGGGTATTTTCAAAGTTATAGTAGTCTAAAAACAGTCGTTTTTAGCCGTTTTTAAAGGCATGTAAATCATCTTTCTAGCAAGCGAGCTGGGTTTTTAAAGTCATAGAAATATAGTTTTAAGTGTGTGTTCTTTTCATAGATAAATGTAATACGAATAAGTTAAGCGGTTTCACATGAAAGAGAACACGTGTGACATGCTACAACACCTTCCATGCACCAGGGGAAGACGTCATTTAGTACTATGTTTCCTTAGAAGAGCTTAGATATGAGCAATGTTGGTTTCCCCACTATTTAGGATTTTTCAAAAATAAGCTCCTTCAGTAGTAGCCACTACTGACACAGGAGTATAAAATATATTAAAAAATATTGCCAGGTACAATTTGTTAATTTGCCTAACACTGTGGGACACTGAAAATTCTGTCATTAAAAAAATACATTCCTTTGTACTTGAATGAATCAAAACCACACACAGGCTGCTGTTTTTTGTTAAACAAAAAAAAAAAAAAACTTTTAAGAATATTGTAACAAGAAATTCTAAAATTATTTGTTTTAAATAATTGAAAAATGTGATTGAGAAATTGTAGCAAGAAATTAGGAAAAATTATTCATTTATTTATTTATTTGCTGCTTTCGGGCACAGTTATGGCATATTTGCCTTGTCTTCCACTGGACCCATTACATCTGTTCAGGGAATTGTGAATTTCTGCGATGTTTGTGAGGAATATAGAAGTACAGTATATGCGAAGTCATGGAATGGAGGGTAAAAAATATGTATAAAATAAATGTTTTTAACTAATCATTATATTTTGAAAGCAAATATGCACTATGTTATGCATTATTTGTGCCAATAATATGATTGATTTGCAGCCGAGGGCTGGTTTGAACCTCCGGAGGAGCACTTGATGCGTGACTAGACAAGGATGAAACTGCGGTGGTTCCCCGTTTTCTTCCGCAGGATAAGGATGAGGGAACAACACATCCAGTTGCAAACCCCGGGAGATACATAACAATAACATTTCCCTCCCTGAAGTTGTATTTTTAACAGTGTACAAGCAGATTCTAGTGAACTACTGCATGCCAGTGAGATTGATATAATATTGTTTTACATATGAAGACAATTTGTATTGAGCATTTAAGTTAGTACTATATAATTTTCCATCTCCCTCCAAGGAGTAGTAAGACCACTTTGTGTTAATAAGGTTTTTATTAACTAGGTTTCACTGTAGTGAGTTGATTTCAAAGTTTTTTGTGCAGTGTTAGTATTTTTATTTGGGAAGGTCGAGAGTTCATTGATACTGACTGCACCAACACCTACTGTTTTTATCTAGTTAGTCGGCCACATCATCCTCCACCAGTGACAGAACTTAACCATGCTACGAACCCAGGACTTTGTATCAAAGCAGCATAACATATTTGGCAAGGACCCTTTGATTGCCTAGTTTTGTAAATTTTATGCTGAGCAAATTTGCTTGTAATTTGTGGCGTACAAGCTATGATTTTGTGGGTTTTTATACTCTATCAAATGCCTTCACATCACATTTCATCACTTTATATGGGTATATACATGTCACCTCTCCATCCTAGCCACTAACTGGCGTGTAGTACTTTACTATAATTATTTTTTCTATGGGACAGTAAGCAGTGACCATATCATTATGTTTGGGGGAAAGTATGGTTTAAAGTCATATGCATGTGTCTGGCTTTGTATTTTTCGATTTGGTTGATTGACTTGTATTTTTTTTACAGATAAAAGTCTGAAAAATCATTTGTAATCAGGGGGTTCGAAATTAATGTTCGTAATGATTGTGCTAAGGATTTAAATTAATAATGACGTAGTTTGGAGTGAGCACATGGCAGTCCTCGCTATCATCAACTATGGCTACTAGGAGCATCAGCTTCGCCTCGTGACTTGTGACTTCCTCTCAGAACCATTAGAACAATACATCAAATATAGAAAGTTGTATGCTTCTTACATCAATTACATTGACATGGGCATGCTCTGATCTTATGCTACTTTTAATTAGTATGTGAATTAAGATGGTGAAACAAAACACTGAGGAAATTTCCTATCTTAAGGGTTGCTGCTCTGCTAAGTGGTGTACGTTGCTTAGGTGCATGCACGTTACCTGTAAAAGAAAACTAAGCCCTTAGAGATCAAAATATTGAAAAATGTGAATGAAGTGGTCGTGGTCAAAATATTACATTATTGGCAGTTCGTAGTTCACGACGCACATAAAATACAAAAGGGTTTCAGAACATTGGAGTTGTCTGAATCTGCAATTAGCTACTAGCTGCACAGACTCCGCATATTGTAACATATCCCCCGTTTAGCACTTAAGATAAAACCCTTCTAGACCACTGTGCTGAACACACACGCTGGGGGGACAGAGAGAGAGGCACGATCCCACGCAGCTTGTTGTCCCCCATGTCAGTTTTTGGGTTTAGGGACAGAGATGTTACGACAAATAGATATTTGAGGTTTTGTAGTCATATGTCAATAAATATGTATATAAAAAAAAGTTAAAGGTTTGTGCTTGGCTACAATTCACTTCGCTGTAATAATATAACAATGTCACTGTTTTGAATTTTTGTTGTCGGATCACAAGTACCATTCAGAATATTAAATGTGTTTTTTATTCTTTATCTACAAAAAGAAAACACTTTTAAAACTATGTTTCTCTATTTTTGTTTTTTTAGATATCATGCTTAGAAACATGGTTTCAGGGCACCTCAAAATGGCAAAAAATGGCTTTTTCAGACTGCTGTCATGTAAAAAGTACCAACCGGAATCATAGAACGGAAATAGAGAAGCATGTGCTAGACTTTGCTATCCACTTTCCCTAAACAAAAAGAAAATAGGGTCACCGCTTAGACTCGTAGAAAAAAGTCAATGACCGAAGCACTGCACATCATTTTCGTGCCCTGCACATAGAGGTAACACCGCTGTTGACATACGAGCTAGTCTAGACCTTATAGCCTGCCTGTTTTTGTATCTTAGACACAGCATCCTGTGCCTGCTGTATAAGGCTCTTTAAGTGCAGTGTGATAATCTGGTGTCGAGAATTCCTGATAAAGCGTTCAAGAAAATTGCAAGTAATGTTTGAAAAAGGGGTGATGTGCTTTCCAAATCATTTTAATAGCATACTCTTCATGCTGTTTTACTCTTACGGTATTTTATTTCCCATGCTGTTTGTTTACCACAGTTTATCAGCTTACAACATAGGGCATTGTGGTGTAATTTTCCTGCTGCTCTGGTTTTTCCATCTGATATGTTACGTTCCTGAGTTGTTGCTACAGCCAATCTAGATTGGACTTTTAGACTCATTTTGAACTATGAAGTGTGCCCTGTTAACAAATATTTACGAGGGTGATTTTTTTTATTAAGATGCGAGAGCTTGCATCATCGTTTATTCATTCTATCTTTTGAATCTAGTGGAGTGGAGCGGCACTTATTAAACATACATTAAAAATTCACTCCCCCCCTCCATTCTTTATCTGTAACATCCTTCTCAACATTCAACGGAGACCCTCCAGTACTTTTCTTTTAAATATATATAAAATCCCAGTATGTTTCTGATGCTAAGTTCTCATATTTTAACATGTCTAGTAAACCTGCCAAAATAGAGGTTTCTTGTTGCAGTATCTTTGTAAATAAGGCAGCAGGGTTCAACATGTTAAAATTATACTTATAGTCTGTCTCGTGTTAAGAATTCCATTTGTTGGAAGTTGATGTCTACCAGTTTCTACAGGAAAATATTTTTAATTTGTATAGATTTCACAGTTTGAGAGTCAGCTGAGCATGTTAATGTAAAAATTACTTGTGGCAGAGGAAAACAGTGTCTATTTTCTGGAAACAACTGTAATATAACGTATTGTACTGTTGTGGGCATACGCCATTGCAATATTATGTCGTCCCAGAAATATGCTGTGTTCTCTTGTCTCTTCATCGTTATGTCCAGGGCGAGATTTAAGCTTCTAGGTGCTCTAGGCCATTCAGTCTAAGTGCCTCCGCAGCCTCTGTCTTCCATCCTTGCTTAACTTCCTTTTCTCGTTTACAGCACCACATTATTTTAAGGTACTCTGCTGTGTCCTCTTGCTATGTATAATAAAATAGTAATGGTACAATAATTCAGCTTGATTGTAGCACAGTTATTTGAAATTATTATCTAGACTGGCCATAGAATAGATAAAACTAAGAGAGACAGCATAAGTCAACAATGCCAAAAATAAAGCCAATGAAAAATTTTTTACTCGTCACTCCATTGATACTTAAATAATAGTAATGGAATGTTCTCGATAAAAGTGCACTCTTATGAAAGTTGCGCCCTAGGCCCGGGCCTAATGGTAAATCCGGCCCTGGTTGTGTCATGTAGTCTGTTGTCAGTGAAGACGTCGTGATTCTGTCTTGTGGCCTTTATTGTCTTCGTCCCAGTATTGTCTGTGCTGTCTTAATTGTGGTGTCTTGAGTTATACAGATTATTTTGTTTTGTATTTCGACTTTTTCAATGTTTATTATATTTCCTTTATTTGTTGTTGACTAATTCCTTATGAAATCTTTCATGTGCTGTTGTGTTGGTTTATGGATATGAGTTGACTACAGCCAAACTAGGGTTTTTTTTGTCTCATTCTAATATTTCTGGGATGACATAATATTGCAATGGGCTATGTCCTCAATAGTACAGTACGTTACTCTGTCCCATAACAAGAATTGTTCAAAGAAACTGTAATATAAAAAAATGCCAACTTAACGGTCAGAAAGTAGAATTCTTGTACGAGATGTACTATAAAGCCTAGTTTACACCAATGATAACATTGCTAATAGCACATGTTATAAACATTGTTGCCAACATTCTGTTTTTAACTTTGTTCATATTTATAAAATATGTTAATAACAATTGTTGAAAACATTTGCTAGCAACAAAAGTTATGAATTTTTTGAACATGTTAATAACTTTGTCGCCAACACTGTTGATAACATTTTCCCGACCCTTTCTAGGGTGGTTTAGATCAAAGGATGTTGATAACAAATGTTCAACAGTGGTGTTGGCATTTTTGTCAACAACATTGCTATTAACTTCCGTTTGTAATTCTTACATCTTTCTTAGTAATATTGGTGTTTTCTGCAATGTTAATAACAAAAATTCTGTCAAAATTGCTATAAAACAGTGTACCATAGCTTAGAATTTGTTGATAACGTTTTGTGGTAAACATTGTTACTGTTATTTTTTCAGTGTTAACTGGGCTTTCAGTGGGTGTAGTCATGCACACTTTTCTGCTTCTCCCATAATAGAGCTTTAAACTTTAACTTCCTTCTTTTTAGTAGCTCTTGTATAATTTGTTGCGTGGTGTTGGTTCTGCTTTCAGATATTTTTTATATTGGTCTGTGAATTTTGTAATTTGTTCAAAGCATTGAGTGACCTATAAAATCTCTAAGCATTTTGGAGATACTGATAAAAAAACAAAATATAAATATTAGCCGAACTGTAGGGGTAGTTGCAAAATGGTTTGGAAGATGATGTGTTTGGTCTGGTGTTAGCATAACTTGATATTCTAGAGGCTTTGGCTTATTTTCCAGTTGACTGCAATAATGATGGTGCAATTCTTTCTTTCATTCTTTTGTTCATAAAATGTAGACGTACATTTTCCCACTAACTTTTTTTTATCTCCAGCAAATTAGTTCAAGGTTCACGTGGTGTGCTTATGCATTTGTTTTTGGACAACCTGTATATGTGTGTGCATTAATTTTTTTTTTCTCCTCTATAAATTAAATTTTTTTAACTGTATATACATACATGGTTCTTATTCATCATCTCATGTGATTTTTTTTTCATGTATATTTAATGTTGGTCATCTTGGAGGAAGCTTTTATATTAGGTACATCTACCAGTCTTTGTAAATTTTATAAATTGTATGTTGTTGCTTTCTAAATTTAAGTCTTTGCTGTGGTATATTATTCTTATGTGCTGAGAATGTACGATAGTATCTAGCTTAGTGGCAGTTATATTCCTCTTCATATACAACATAACAACTAATTTAAAATACAGTGCAGCACTGAAGCTTAAGGTCATAATCTTTCATTTATTTCAAACAATTGCAAATAACTCGAATATTTTTTAACCAAATGTTTTAAAAAAATAATAGACTGTGTACGGTCATACAATACAAAATTTTGCCAGAAGGTTTTTTAAAATGATGTACCATTTGCTAGCAAAAAATGGTTTCCTTATTTTGACAACAAAATATGTACTATTTCAGGGGCAAATATCTAAAAATCAATTTGGTGTGTTGCAACAGAAAAATTATGATACAAACAATAATATATAAGTGTTAAAACTGCCAGAATGTATTTTTGACATATGTATTAATTTGTGTTAAAAAATATTTTCGAAACCACTTCTAAACTAAAGAGCAAGGCTTTAAATGAGGCATGAGAAGTTTTGGAGTCCAAAATCTTTGATGGGAGAAAAACAGGCCTTTGTAAAAATGTAAAATATAAAGTTTGTATAGACAAAGTGGGTGTATTTTTGTGAATGGTACATACATGAGTGACACTTAACTTCTCAACTCCATTTTTCACAATACCATGAATGTACTTCACTCAGGGGTGGATCTAGGAAGGGGTAGGTGCAGGGGGGCATACAGCGCCGGGTTAGACGGGGCGCTGTTGGTGCCAAAAATTTTTTCTTGGTAATGAAATGTAAATGAGTGTAAAAAAGATACAATATCTACCAATATTTATACTTTTACCAGTTTTGTATTTTTGTTAACCTTGAAACAACATATAATGTTATAAATACAATATTTATAATTAGTGGTAGCTAGTAAGAAGGCTACAGGTTTATTGTATTTCTACTAAAGTTGGACTGATGGAAAAAGGGGGTGCGAAAAGAGGGTGGGGGAGCAAATCACAATTCTTGCCTTGCCTAGATCTGTCCCTGACTTAACTACTGCACTGAAAAATGGCAGGACGTCACAGCAGTAGTAAAGTGCTTCACCCTACACGGCAGTGGATGAACTATGGACTTACCTAACACAGGCACTGAAAAGAAAATGCCATGTTGTGGACTTACGTGCAATTATCCCATTTTTTCCAATTTTGGACTTACACCACTTCTGCTCTGCATTTCTCAAATGTGAGTATAGTCTATCTCGTGTAACTTTTCCATATTTTGATATTTCTCTTCTCAGAAATGTGCCTGGTAGTTCTGTTTTTTGGAGCTTTAAATCTACCTGGCCTCCTGGAAAGCATTGTCTCCTCAATCCTGTTTACAGACAAACTTCTCAGAAGTGAACTGTCAAAATATGGAATACTTACATAAGATAAACTATAAGACCACCAGGAAATGTATATGTGCATGTCCTATTTTCCGAAGAAAAAAGTAGGCTTATTATGCGATCACCTTCATCTGTGTGTCCGTGTGTGTGTGTGTCCTTAAAAACTTTTGAACCAGTGGACCAAATTTCGTCAAACTTTGTACACAAATAGTACTTTGTAATCTGACTTGACTTTTATGTACTATTTTGTTTATGTCATGTTCATATTTTCAAAATGGTGGCTCTTTTAACTTTTTTCCGTCTAAGGATCCATACTTTAGAATTTCAGCAATACATACAAAATTGACTTGACTTTTTTGTATTTCGTTCATCCTGTGTTCATATTTTCAAAATGGTAGCCATTTAAATTTTTTTAGCATAGTATCCCATATCTTAGGAATTATTTTTCTGACTTTCATCAAACTTGGTACACCCCTACTGCAGTCAAACCTGACTTGACTTTTTTTTGTATATTTCGTTCATCCATCTGTAATTTTTTGAAATGACTGCAATTTTTATTTATCTTTATGATAGAAACACATCTCAGAAAAAATTTTTCTCAATTTATTAAACAGGTTACTCGCATATTACTTAGCAAGCTGACTTATCTTTAATACATATCTTGTATCAAACGTCTAAATCAGTATTATCATTTAATATTCGTAGATTATGTAAACAATTTTAACTTTCAGGTTTAATTTGCACTCACTTTGAGGAAAGTAGGCTTATCAGTTATGCTGGTAACTTAGTGTTTTATTTTAATTTACCACCATTGAATGTTGTATCTTTTCTACTGCTGCGGAGTTTGTTAACGACGCAGGAAACACTGTGATGTGTGTGATTAGCTTCAATGTTTCTAGGGTCATCGGGTTGACATGCTGATAAGAGGAGGGTTAAGTTCAAGGTGTTGCGCATTACTATTCAGTATACAGACAGCAAACTTGTTCTTTTAAGTTGTGTGTCTGTGGGCAAGTTCTGACCCTTGACTTGGCATCTGTTGCTTAGTGGTAGGCCTAAAAATTATATACACTTCCGTACTATGTGGGTCAAGTGTTTTTCCTGTTTATGTATTTTACCACGAGTCACGAGTGTTGTCAGTCAGATATATCCTGTGCACCAAATATGTTTGACAGCAGCCAATATTGCTATAGTGAAAAAAAAAGTATATACATAATATGCAATAAATTTACATAATGTTATGCTTACTATATAATACTTTATTTGTAATTATTACTGTGACATAAGTACAATTGAAAGTTTGTAAGACAAATTAACTCATTAATGTTTTCCAAACAAGAAATACTTATTTTAATTAATTTTGTGGACTCTGTTTGGTCCCTATAGGTTCTGGATATGGAACATGTGAAGAATTTGTATACATTCAACACTTACATAGCAAAATACATTACCAATAATACATTGCAAAAGAACTTACAGACAATATGTAGCAAGCAGTTGAAATACATTGCCTTTGATTTGAAATATAAAGTACTGTAAATTTTTTGGACACTGCAATTAACTAAAATGATTTAACAAAAAAAACTGTTATAAAAATATTTGAAGGCTTGAAAACAGAAGGTGTTATTGTCACCTGTATACCTATTCACAAGACAATTACGAATATTCTAAATACTTGTTAATGGAACAGAACGAGAGAGTGAGAGAATGTGTATGTGTGTGTGTTTGTGTGTGTCAGATACACACAGTAAGAAAAAATAATCTGATGATGAATAACACAAATGCCTATAAACAATACATAAGTTACCTACATTGCAAAAAAAAATTTACAGTATAATATTTCCTTTGATTTGTAATAGTATTTGTAAATACATGTGGACATAATTTACTAAAGACTTTTAAGTGCTTGTTGCAATGCAGCTTGTGTTGAATGACAAAGTGCAAAAAAATAACAAAAATAACAAACATAAAGAACGACAGAAAAATATAGAAAAATAGCAATCCCAGAGGAATTCTGCCAGTTCTTTTTAAATATTATTATTATTATTATTATTATTATTATTATTATTATTATTATTATTATTATTATTATTAGGCAAAGAATAAGAGTAGAATTCAGTCGAATATTGGCACAACACCAAGACACAAAAGACAGATGCAAATAGAACCAGATTTCCAAAATGAAAAAAGATGGAATTAGACAAAAACAGTGAACAACAAACGACAAGAGACAACACAACACAAGTTATAAACAACAAAAAAATGTGACGTTTCAGTAATTCCCCCCCCCCCTCCCCCTGCCGCACATACACACACAAGTTTGATCAGCAAAACATGAGAGCAATGGCATATGTCCACAAACCAATACATTCTAATAATTTACTAGAGGATACTAAGTTATATAGAATCAATTTTTAAAGGCTTAAACAATAAAGAAATTACTTACACAACTCTTTTTGCAAGATTGAGAATTCTAAATATTCGTTAATGGATAAGAAGGTGTGAGTAGGTAGGAATTCCTTCAACTTTTGGTTAAATGATTTAGACCCTACTATCGTTAAGACAAGTATTTTTCAACTCTTTGGGTAGTTTGCGGAGTAATTTAATAGCTGACCAAAAAATTTCTTTCTGAAAATATGAGAAAACAGCTGATGGTGCACGTAGATTTGTTTTAATTCTCGTACATATTATGATTGTATTATTCTCCATTAATTTTGAATTTATCTTTAAAACAAAACTAGTATTATTAACAGGTTGATAAGTTTTAAGATTTAAAGTATAAATTGTTAGTGCTACATAATCTCTACTTACTATTTTTAAATTGCATTTATTTATTAAAATTGTAATAAGTGTAATAAGTCCATGCCAATATGAGATATTAAAGTGAAAAAAAAAATTTTACTGATGGCTTAAAGTTTCCTGTTTCCATTGAAATAGTGTATGAATGTTTTTTTTTTCCTTCCCAAAAATAAAAATAAAAATATTCTAGTTTTATTTTATTAAACTTACAGATCATATGTGGCTGTCATTTGTTTTCTCTTACAAAATCAACAAAAGGGTTAAGGCAAGAGGATTTTGGGCATAATCAGAACAGATTCATGTTAGCCATGCTGTAATTATTGGTGAGATAAGATTCTAAGTACAGTACCTCCATTCTTCTTTGCACACACCACGCACATAACTACACGTGTACTCACACACTCTTCTTATCAGCAAGACGTAATGCACAGAGCTGACTGCAGAATCCCACAAATTTGATTCCTTTCTATAAGAAATAAAATTTTACACCTGTGACGTGGTAATGCAACTCCTTCCCTTAAGGTGTACTAAGTTTTTATTAATTTGCTTGAACAGTTTACTTCTTGTGTGAACATTTTAGGTAAGCGGGGTTTTCTTTAATACAGCCCATTCCTATGAGAGAATCTTGCCACTCCCTAATTCCTCAACAGTAGTGGTAAGTGTGGGTGGCAAGTAGGGGTAGTTTCTGGGTACTCACTGGTATAACCAAGGTGTCAGAATTCTTCTACATCCGTGGTGTCAGAATTATTCTCCACTCAGTGTCAGAATTCTTCTCCACCCATGATGTCAGAATTCTTCTCCACACATGATGTCAGAATTCTTCTCCACCCATGATGTCAGAATTCTTCTTCACCTATGGTGTCAGAATTCTTATCCAATGGAGTGTCTGGTGAGAACCTGGTTTGCACTTACTCTCACACTACCTGTATACGCTGGCATAACTCCTTAGCCTGCAGGAGGTCGTGTAAAAGTAAAAGGCAGGTGCGACAGAATTCAGAAATTTCTTTTTTAGAATGGTGTTGTTCTGATGAAAAAAGTGGTAATTGTCTGTCTTTTCAGAATACGTCAGACATTTTACATGTAATTAAAAAAAAAATTCCATAATATGAAATGATTAGTTTTCAAAATCACCAGCTTAACTACATGATGTAACGCTGATTTCCCCCACAGAGTGAGGTAGTGCAACTGCCACATTTTGGGCTCGTATTTTGAAGGACCTGGGTTCTTGTTCTAGCTCTGGCCATTCTTATTTTGGTTTTCCACGTATTCCCAAAATTACTCCAGGCAGATACTATAACGGTTCCGTGACACTGGCCATTCATTACTGCCTACCATCCTAATTCCTGTCCTTGGTGAAGTTGGGTGTAAATGTGTCTACTGATCTTGCTGTTGATGAGATGTAAATTCCAGTAAAAATGTCAATAGAGCCTGCTGAAATGATAATGTGCAATGTGTAATGTACATTAACAAATAATGGGTGTGTATCATGACAAAAAAAAAACATTATCCATCTTTCATCGTTGTTACATGGCCCGTGGTCGTGGATTGTGTATCTGTCAGGCCACTTACTTTCTCTTTTTAGTAATGTTGCCACTGAATTTTCGAATAGTTCACCTGAGAGTTTTCTACAAGGTGACTTGTTCTGTTAGTTGTGCTGACTAATAAATTTGTCACAATAAAGCTCTTGTTCCGTGCAAGTTGGTGTTCCTATTTCCCCAGTGAAAGGGATGATATTACCAACAATTTTGTCTGTACTCAATGATCTCTATTAGAAGAAACACTGTACGCAATTTAGTCATGTAATTGGTACTGGTTTTTAAATATTCAACATTAAGCTTGTGAAAATCCAAACTTTGGGGATGCACAAGAATCTGTTTTTAGAAAAGTAGTTGTTATATTTTCGTTTTACGTTTTGTAAAAAAAAAATACCTGGTAGCATTTGTTAGTTTTTTTCAGACTCCCATGTGTTAGAGTGGATATGTGTGTGCATATGAACGTGTGTGCACGTGCATGTGTGATTGGAGAAATATACAGGCACCATGTTTGCATGGTGTCTAAATGTGGCTCCAGGCATTAGGCCTAATTGGTTGAGAGAAAACACATCAAGAATGTTTATACAGACAAAGTAACTATCTGGTAGATGATAGGAAATTTCTGTGCTTGTCAAATGTTTGAAATTTTAAATTTTGCTTATACTAGTTTGCTTTTATTAGTAACAGAAACATAATGAAGTAAATGTTTTTTTTTTTTTTTTTCGTAATAATATTTATGGTTTCCGTCCTTTAAAAGAGGGCAACGGTCTGTCTCAAGTGAGAGTGTAATGAACTCAAGACATGTTTTCAGCTTATCAGATATTGGCTGTTTTCCAAAGGTCCATGACAAGCGTAATTTGGTTTGGATGTTATACTTTTTTTTATCAGTTTGCTTCCGTGCTTCTCTCTAACGTATGTTAATTTTTATTTCAATCCAATTAACTTTCATATGAGTTTTTTAATGATTGCATAAGCTTTGAAGACACTAAAGATTCTATTACACAGTTTGTACTTTTTTGTATGTACAGCAATGCCTCATTGATGGTCCTAAATATAATTATGTAAATGTAAAATTTTTCGGTATTATTAAAATCAGTTGTTAGGTTATGAAGTTCTTATTTTGAACTAAACATAGCTACTTATGTAGTGTTGAACCAAGAAATTATAATATGAGCTCAAGTAAATGCAAACTTGCAAGTACACACAAACATAGAGTATACTATGTATTGGCTGTTTGTGTTCAGTAAGCACTTGCAAGTACTTACTTGTCAGGTATAATAATATAGAAATTTATATATTTTAATATAGCCACAGACGTTATCTTTTCAAGTACAATGAAATATATATGCTCTATTACTTTATTACCATAATTATATTAATTATAACCGGTGGGAAAATACAAATTAACTGAAAGGGAAATTGTAACAAGTGCCTATGTGCTCAATTTAACTTGACTTGGGTCTACATAAAGATATCAAATCAGACTTGGAGATAGGAGTAAAACAGCCATGTGATCAATAACAATACATTGTACACTTCCAATTTATGAGTGGAGAAACTAATTGCATCTCAGAATAAGTTTGTTATTGAACTAGTTGATGCTGACTGTATTTGTGAGGATGGACAGGGGTTATGGGTGATGCGCTGTTAACTTATTAGCCCGCTGACAAGACCTAACGATGACTTCGTCAGTAATCTGCAACATACTGGTCTTACAGCTACGCATGCAATATTGCAGTCATTCCAGAAAATGCTAACTAAAGCTCTTGTTAGCTTCAGTAGAGTAAATGTATATCATTAACGTAGGTAGTTACTTATTTCTAACAGAAATTAATTAGAACTATTTCAAATGTAATACGTACATGCATTTATTTATAAAATCTCTATTGCATCACAGAAATAACGCTTTGACAAAATGGCTCTAATCTCATAGCATCACATGGTCAATTGAAACAACTGTATAGCAAGAATTAATATAATCTCCTTAATGGGGGTGTGATAAACATGTAGCATATAAAAATGTAGTTACTTGAGTCGTCAAAATATGTAACAGCCACACGTGGAATTTGATCCGTCCAGAAATATGTCACTCTTCTATTTATGAGACCACTTGACAACAGCTTTATACGCTAGTTTGTTTTCTTTTTTAAAAGCCTTCTTCGGACAATACAGTACATGAAACTTAAGGGTGCGGTCACCTCAGTTTTCAACATCTTTTTTTTATTATTATTTTTATATTTGTGCCAGTTTTTCTTATTTTAGACATAAATTGTGATTAAATCTTCCTCTAAGGAAATGTTTGTATCTCTCTTAGTTTTTGCATAATAAGCCGTAAACGTCAAAATGTGCACTTTACGGTTTTATGTACGCCACTAAAATCAAATGGCATACCAAACTGAAAAAATTTACATTGTATAACAATGTTGTTGGCTATGATTTGACATGTATAAAAACAAAAAATTTAATATTTTTGTATTTTTAAAAATTGTTGAAATTTTTAAATTTTCATTTAAAATTTTGACTTTTTTTATTAAATACAAAAAATATTTTATTTTTTATTTTTATATGTCATGTTATAGCCTATATCACTGTTATAGACTGTGAATTTTTTTTGTTTGTTATGTCAATTTGTTTTAGTGGCGTACATAAAACCGTAAAGTGCACATTTTTGACATTTATGACTCATTATGCAAAAACTATGAGAGATACAAACATTTCCTTAGAGGAAGATTTAATCACAATTTGTATCTAAAATAAGAAAAAAATCTGGTACAATTATAAAAATAAAAAAAAGACATTTAAAACTGAGGTGACTGCGACCTTAATATCACTGATTTAGACAGCTCGTTTTTTTAAGTATCAAAGGTTGGCACATTTCCATCATGTATGTTGCCAGGTTGTTGACAGTAAAAATTAAATAATTTCTTCCTCTCCAGAGGTCTCAACAAGTCTCTGTTGTGACGTTTCGCTCTTGTACAAGTATCTGAGCTCCACTCGTCGCAAATGTAGCACACCAGTCCTCCTAGACCAGTGTACTAGCTCAGGGATAACCCAGCCAAAACAGGCAAGGTTATATGCTGGAACATCTCTTGATCGGTGGTCACGTACTCCAGAATTTATTAGTAATAATTTTGTAGGTTATGTCACACTGTCCAAATTTTGAACTTCCACAGTCACCGTCAGAATTTTAAAGAAAAGGTTCGTCCTGAAATAATATACTTTACTATTTTCCACTATTTCTGGTTTATTATATTACTGTTTACATCGGCACGAAATACATTATCCCAGTTTTGGCACTGTAGATCCGATTCACAGAACTTTATAAGCAGAAACACAGCATCTCTATATCAGGCGTTTAGATTAGGCAAGAAATTTGCACACGGTGAATCCACATGCGGCGAAGAAAACTAGTAGCCATCCTGGCTCTCTGCACCTAGCGGCCTACATGCATGGGTGGAAAACGAATTTGGTAGATTTAAAGGTTGTCCGAAAGAAGGTTAAAGGAAAAAGACCGCGGTGCTACCCGTGCATGTTAAGTTCTTCATCCCCGAACGTTTACTTCATCAAGTTTTCTTGGGCCGCAGCCCCGCGCACGTCACCTCTGGATCGCGTCACGACTTATTCTTCAACATGGCGGAGGTAAACATTCCAGAACGAAGGGCGAAGGGGCGCCACACGCTGTGCTCTCATTGGCTGGTTCCCGGTGGCGTGACCTTCGTCATTCGTTCCATCATCTAGAACCCTCTAGGGCATAATTATCAACTACGTATTAAATAAACAAACGGTGCCAAAACTCCCGTGGAAAAAACTAGAACACAAAAAGAAAATAAAGCTATTGCCTCCTACCAAGGCCAACTGGCTATAGCTATAAACATTACACCCTAACTAGAACATTCAGGAAAAATGACTGTGTCTACTCTTCCCTTCCGAAACCGAGACCACTGAAAATAATCTTACAAATTTAAACATATTAGAAAATTACTATCACATAAGACCTTAATTCAACAAATAAAATAAAACCCCCTGTCTTACAACGCTACACTGTTTACCCTAAAAGTTCCTATTTTTTAAGTTTGTTCCTAGGTCCTTTTTTTTTTTTTTTTTTTTTTTTTTTTTTTTTTTTTTTTTTTTTTTTTTTTACACGAATCATCCCTAATAGGCTATAATTTTTTTTTAAATCTCTAAATGGAATTAATAATTCATAAAATCCCAGTGAAACATATATAAATTAGTAAGAATTTTTTTTTCACCTATTTTTGAAAGTTTATGGTTATAAGTGATACTGCTATTTGTTTTTTTTAAACAGTTAATTGTGGATTTTAAGTGTATCTGCTACTAATGACTGAAAAAAAAATAAAAAGCAACCATTGCTATTCTTGCAAAACATGTTGGTTTCTAGTTTAAGGAAGTTGTTTCTGCAATCAAAGTAAAAGCTAATGTTAAACTATATTCGGTTAACATTTAATGTGCATGTAGGTACATTTCCTTTTTCCTTTTTTTTTTTTTTTTTTTTTTTTTTTTTTTTTTTTTTTTTTTTTTTTTTTTTTTTTTTTTTTTTTTTTTTTTTTTTTTTTTTTTTTTTTTTTTTTTTTTTTTTTCCATTCAGTAATAAAATAAAAAAGTGTAGTAAACAAGTTTGAAAAAAAAAAAAAGATTTTTTATGGTAATGCTGTTTGTCACTGTCATGCATTATTTAGTTTTATTTTTTCCTTTTAATCTTTGTGTAACCATATTATAAATATAGTTACTAATTAAGTGAAATATATACATTTGATATAATCTTTTGTTGATGTTATGCTTAGTAAAATAAATAATATTTCTGTTTAGTTTAATAAATACTTATGATGCTTGGTAATATGTAAATATAATCAAGTAATAAATAATACAAGGTCGTACTCCATACAGACATAATTCTATTTACCTTTTGGTTACAAACTATAGATTGGTTTTGACATACCTAAAATTAACTGCAAAATGCAGACTGATAAAAAAATTAAACAAGATGAAAAGTAATCAAAGTGTTCACCACATTCTAAAAAATTTGATCTTGTTATATAATGTAAAATGCAGCAGACATATAAATGTGTACAGGACATTGTCAAATTACATACGTCCACTACAAAGTTAAACATTTTAAATAATTTTTTTGTTTCTAGGATTCAGCCCTGTCATGCCTTCCATGTCTTTCAATGTTTTGGTAGTCAAAGTGTTGAATTATGTGTATTTTGCCTATTGGTTGGGAATTTTCCCTACTTCTTTAGTCCCTCTAAAGGTCCTTATTTTTGATTGGGGTCCCTTATTTGATACCTATTTTAAACATGCCCTTGCCTCTGTCGCTTTCCTTCTTTTTCTCTCTCCTTCTCTACATAGGCCCTACTAAAAATAGGCTTTGTTCATATCATGAAAACGTCATTTCTGTAATTTTTTAGACCATGATAGTAGTTCTTGATATTCTCAGACAGAATCTTAGAGAAATCCAATATTATATAGTACATTGTACACAAATCCTAAATCCTTGTGTACATATATGAATATTCTCGTACATCTGGCAATGCTGCTTCTGAGGAGTGCCTACACAAACTTGAACCCAAACAGTCTTAGCATGAATTGTGCTAGTGGAACCTGATTGCAGCAAAAATACTATGAATTCTCAAATACAATACCCACTGCAGTAATTTGCAAGTCAGCTTTAGAATTAACTGACATACTATTTAATTTGTTTAAAATTACCTTCATGATATGTGACTAGTGCTGTTTTGTTTGTATTGTGTATAGGGCCATGGTGAGTACTCTGAGATTCCAGAAGAGAAAGAGTTTTTTGACGTGACCAAGAAATCTACCAACGTTGTGTGTCACTTCTTCAAGAGTGACTCGCCCCGCTGTAAGATAGTAGATCACCACCTGAAAATACTGGCAAGGTCGCACATTGAAACAAGATTTGTGAAACTGGATGTGGAGCGAAGCCCATTCCTCACAGGTACTACAATACAGCTCTATGTTAAGGAGGGGATCATTGGGGACACTGCTACAGAACATTAGCATTAAAATTACAAGTCTAAATGAATATTTATAAGCTGCTACAGCTAGACGAAGTCATAATTCTTGAAAGTGATTTGCTGTGATCATATAATTTTATAAGTTTATTTTCTCAAGCAGTTGTGTGTATTCGTAGACATTTTTTTCCATCATGATATTTTTGCGTATGTAATATAAAATTTATTACACTTTTATATGAGTACAGAGTAAAACTGTAATCACTGTGGTAGTCTAAATGATAAATAATTACAAATAAAACAGAAAGAGTTGTGCACAAGTACCATCCTGTGAGTACTTGTGTACAACTCTTTCTGTTTTATTTGTAATTAGTAGCCTTGTGGCCTTTTCCGCCATTGTCCTATAAATGATAAATAAGTGCATTTCAGTGTTTTTATAATATAATTTTTTAGTTTTGTTCTATTGTCACTGTTTTTAATGTTATATAGTCCATGTCTGCATCATCGTTACCTGGTTACAGAAGTATGAAGTACTCACTGGGTCAGCTTGATGCTGATTTACAATGGGGATGATACCTAGAAAAATAATTGTATATATACATGATTATTCCGAAATATTTTCTTACTAAATGCAACCACGTAAAGTAATAATTCTGTGCGTGTTTTAATTTTCAAATTAATGAGCTTTAAAATTCTCATATTTTTAAACGCCGCCGTAAACTTTGAAAACACGTTCTTATTGGCTAACATGCGTAATTGGACAGTTGTTTTCGGTTTGCCACCAGTACGCCAGGCATTATAAGTGTAGTAGGTTTTGTAATTTTACACTGACTTAAAAAAACTGGGCAATTGTAATGAACTTGGTTACTTAATTGCTTAATCGTTGTGGTGCTACACCTTCCATTCATGCACCCACTCAGGCAACCACACCAGGGTGCGTGGTTCTCAGCAGCAGGCAGAAAGCTCAATCATTGAAATTAGGGTGGTTCATAGGTGGTGCATAATTATTTTACAGAAGAAATAAATATAAGATGGCGCTAGAATTACCACTGTAGCTATAATGCCCATTATGTGAAATCACACTGCCATGTGCTCAACTTGAGCTATCTTTACAACATAAAAGGGCTCTGACACAAATGTAAAATAAGCAAATAGCTACCAAAATTCTCCAACGTTTTAACAAATGAAATCACTGCCTTTCCATCCTGCATGGGTGCACTCAGGGCCAACACTCGACTCAGAAAAAAATAGCAAAAATAACATAGCTCTCTGCACTCTGAAAAGAGACTTCCGACCTCCGGCATGCCCACGACTTAGTCAGACTTCGGATAAACGATTAAATTAATTAATGATTCAATTTAATTGTTAAAAATTCAGGTAACTTTTTAACTTAATCGTTACTTTCGAAACTAGCACATTTTAAACCTTTAACTATTAAAATAATTTGCTACCGATTGAAAGTAATGAGTTAATTTCTGCAAACCGATGAATGCACTAGAAAATAACTGGATGGTTTCAGAGTCCAACACCGACACGCAATATTAACATCAAAAGTAGCATTTTATATTTATACACCGAACACTACACAACTGACGCCTAGCACTAGCTACACGATGCAAGCTGAGTCAAACACGTGTTACAGTAGGTGGTGCCACAGTCGCGTTTCTCGACCAGCAGATCGATAACATAGCAAACAATGATTTTTTCTCGGAAATGAAAGAACATAAGAAGAGCGCGATTTACTTTGTTGGTCTGGTGCAGCGCTTAGAGTTTGTAAACATTCCTTTAACTTGTTATTTGAATGGTTTATATTTCTAACTTTTACTATGTCACAATGTCCGGGAATGTCTTTCTTTTTAGAAACTGAAAGAAATAGCAATTTTTTTATGGTTTTCATGGTGTTAAAATAAAGAATTTCTTTGTGATGTGGTCACACGTGTGTAATGTTTTATTTTTCTCCATACTAATATTTTGTGGCACACTAACTTTTAACTTAAATCAGTTAATTTTTAAGGCATTAACTTCAACTTTAATCAGTTAGATTTTTTGGTTAATTTTTTCAAGTTTGCTACCAGTGCATCCAGATTACAACAGAACACCATACTCGGCACACTGCCTTACCAAATTAAATACAGGCGACCAAGGATAAAACTTACACATAAATTGTGGTACATATTTGCCTTGCATCTCCCCCACTGCCCTTGTGCGCAATACATTATACCGGCTGTCTATAACTCTCAATCACCTAAACTTAGATTATAGCCCTCAAATTATCATGTAACCATTTGGATAGAGTCCTAGCATTATCAAAGGATCACTCCTATACCTTAGTCATGAAATTTATGGGGTTCGGCCCATGATAAAATAATTACATAAATTGAACAAAATTACATAACATTACAGCAGGGAGACTTCAACATAATACCCAAGCCTCTGTTTGTGTACACAATTATACTTGTGCTTTCATTCTACCTATATGCTTCCCGATCACCTATTGCACACCAGGCCTCTGTGTGGCACCCTTCATATATTACATTTTTGTGCACACTCTTCTCACAAACTGCCATTGTAGGCCAGGTTCCACACTTAACCGGGCAACTTATACTCCCACTCTCACACTTCACTGACCATTAAACACATAGCTTCGTATGCCGGGGTATAGACACCTGTACAAACGCCGGGTAAACATCAAAGGGGAAGATAGAGAGAAAAAAAAATTAGTAAATTTGGATTAAGGTGGGGGAAGGATGGCCAAATACCTCATATTGTAAAATTTGCTTGTTGTCCATACATGCACTGTTGCAGTTAAAGATTTTCTTTCAGTAACAAAGATTTCCCTAGTACTGAGTTGTGAGGAATGAAGACAGCAAGGTAGCTCTCGCACATTGCAACGTTTTAATGGTAGGTTTGAGTTAATGTCAGTTTAATTTAAATTCTGGACTTATTGTAACTTACTACGAATTAAGTATATTGTGTAAAATCCGCTCAAAAATGATACATTTTTGTTTAAAGTCAACCGTATGATAGTCGAATGCGTCCAAAAAGTGAACATACCGAGCTAACAATTTGAATGTGTTCAAGCAAGTATGCTGGCTCTTACAAATTGGTGACCGAGCGTTCTGATTGCGTGAGGCTGGAAGATAATTTAACACATTAATTTAGCTGTTAAATATCAATTTTTCTTCCCAATTATTGTTACATTTCTTGTGAGTGACTGTGGGAATTGCCACAGCAGTGCTGCCATCTATTACACATTTTGCAAAACCCCGGCCAGTCACGGTTACCTTAAACTCGCCTATTGCCTAAGCTGTTTCTACAAGTGGGGTGGCCACGCAGCGGAACAGTATAAACACAATACATAGATTGAACAGATTTCAAGATTTAACAGCAACTTTTATATTAAAATAACTTATTTATTTCGTGCTTACTGTGTCGTACTGTACACAATACATTGAAATAACTACAGTAAAACCTCTCTATAAAGACCCCCCATGGTTCCCTAGAATAGGGTCTTAATGTAGGGGTGGTCTTTATAAAGAGGTTTAATTTTTCAGTAAAACCCCTATTTTAAAACCCCACAATTCTTGAGAAAAGGGCTCATCTGTTACTGCTGGTTGGTGTTGTTTGTGTTGTGTTCAGGCAGGGCTGTAGCTCTGTTCCTTTTGCTATTGCAGGTAGTTATGCCGGCAGAACAAAGACGAAAACACACACACTGATATAGAGGCGGTGCCTATCATACTGATGTCCGGATAGCAGTGAGGTTAATCAGTCACAGATGAATAAATAAATAAAACAATCATAATTTCGGCATTTTTTTCTCTTTTTTATTTAACCTCTTTTGACGAAATTTACCATACAAAGGCAATTCACATAGTGAGTGCTCACCCAGAGTTAGTTAAGGTGGATTTTCTTTTTTATGTACGTGTTACGCCTTTCCGCCTACCCTCAGTAGTGGTACTTGGCCCGGCACGTTGTCTACCTTAGTAACTGAATATGCGGTTATTAATCACTACTTCTGATTACTACATCACTATAAAAGAAAAGGCTGCATGCCAAAAAGAGAGACAAAATCTCTGCTAACGAATCCGTCCTCTAGGCTTCACAGCCCCTCTACCACGTCTAACACGACCTCTTCCTGCCGCCATGACACCCCAACTAAACAAAAAAACTTAGCCTGCCATCTTTCCGCGACCGAGTCGAAGCTCCGACATATCACGACTGCCTCCTCCCGGGCGAACACTCTGACTTACTCGGCCGAGCGGCGGAGGGATACATCAGGATCCAACTTGCCTAAAAAGCTGGTTAATTGACGTTGGAAGCAAACAAACTATGTAACATAGTTACTGATAAATTTACAAAGCGTTTTATTCCATCATAACAGCTAAATATTCCTTAAGTTTATTAATTGGGGATGTGCAGTGTCATCAATCTGTCGCGGATCACCATCTTTTCGGAGTTTTGCGCCCGACACTACCACCCACGTCGATCGAGAAACGCCCGGCAGAGCTCATCGCATTCCAGCACGTCCCTGTACGTGCCTCCAAGCGAGTGAACTCTGACCTACCTGCCAGATAAATTCATCCTAACACAGGTTAGCTCAGAGCTTATTTGAAATTTTAAAAGCCAGCACTTCTCTGTACGTGCTTCCAACCAAGTGAACCTGTTAAATAAATCCCAATCCAGGAGAAGCAAGCTAAGAGGCTATTTGAGATTTTAAAACAAATCCAAACAAGGCAAAATACAAGAAAAAGTTACATAGAAAAGTTGCTTGAAATTAAATTATCTTTAAAATGAGTCCAAACACAATATAATTCCGAAACAATTGACACGTATAATTTAATACTTTTCTCTTGCTTTAACGGGTGGCTCTGAGCGCGTTGTTTGTTGAAATCGTCGCCTAGATAGGGCTGCAGGCCGCATGGTGGAGGGAGGGGTGGCCGGCTCGGACGAATGATGCGACGGCGCGCAAGCAGATAACTACGCGGTTGCCACATCAGCACGCGCAGAGAACGAAGTCGGGACAACTACAACTGCACTGCAGCCTTCACGGACGGACCTTATCCCACTCACGGAGCAGCGCTTGAGCTCAGCTGCAGAGCTGACGAAACCAATCACTTCACTTACTCGCTTGTTCGAAAAAGTATTTGCGAAAAATTTATTAAATATCTAGCACTTGACCTACAGATTATGGAGATTATTACTATATTATTACATTTTTTGCACGTTCGTTGATTTACCTGTTAAAAATTGTAACCTATAGGAAATTTTTTTTTATTTTTACTTGAAAACCTGCTGCAAATGGCCCGCTAAAAATGTACTAATATCTAGAGTTTCGACAACATCCTATTCTTAAACCTCTTTAACCTGAATAAGTATGAAAATTTAATATTCTGTAAAGGAAACTTATATGAGTTTAATATTCATGGACCTTAGATGCATTGCAAAATATTTTAATACTGTTGCAAGTACAGGTTACCAAGCCACAAATGAGCTTGTTACGTTAAATGCACAAATGTACCAAAGTACTCGCAAGTGATACAGCATAGGTAGCATGACAAAAACAGGTGGTAAGAACGAAATAAAAACAAAATAAAATGGACAACAGTTTCTAGTCTACCATCCTGAGGAAAAATTAGTCTTACAAGATCACATTTCTGTCTGTGTTTCTGTTTTTGCAGCTGTGCATGGTTTCCCTCCCCCCTCCCCCCCCGAAATATATCTTTTGAACACATTCACCGATTTCTACCAAACTGTATACAGTAATAGGACCTAACTTTTATACTTTTCAAAAGCACTTTTCACTGGCTTTGAAATGTTGGCCAGTTGAATTATTTGGGTGTTACGGTATATCTCAGTAACTATTCAGTGAATTCTAACTGAATTTGGTACTCTCGACGAACGTGTAATGTGCATTAAGTTTTGATATTGTTTTTATCGTAGGTCTGCTATTTTGAAACCTAGTACCACCTAATTCACAAAATATTTTATGCTATATCTCCGAAAAAATTAAACAAATATTATAAAATTTTGTGGTGTAGTAGTGTTATGACAGTCTTATAGTCATGTTAATTTAAAATACTAGTCGCTGACTTTCTAAATGGTGGCCATTTGAAATGTTCAGTTGCCATGATGTATATTCAAATTGAATTGGGTAAGCTTATAATGGGCTTTTAATAAAGAAATATTTATTGTAGGTCCATCATTTGGAAAGATAGAAACAAGTAAATTAACAAATCTTTTTTGCCATATTTCCGTAACCACTCAAAAGAATATTGTAAAACTCTAAAATTTATAAATGTTATGACAAGCAAACCTACAACAATGTTAATTCAGTATAGTATAGTTGACATCCAAAATAGTGGCCCTGTTAAATTTTGGAGCTACACAATATCTCAGGAACTAATAGTTTTATATGCTTAAGGTACAAACAATTTTCACTCAATTTAGAAACATTCATAATAAATCCGCCTATTTACAAGACAGTATAAATGAGATTTATTAGATATTTGATGCTATAGTGCTATAGTTTCAGGTTTTTCGGGAAGAGGGGGAGGGCAAGATTTTTTTCGGTGACAGTGGCCTTGTTGCATCTTTTTTATTAATTAAGCATGTAAAAATTAGAAACTTTAATAATAAAACTTCCGTTTTATGTGCTTAGGTTAGCATTATTTAAACAACAAAATACAAAATAATATATTTTATATACTCAAAATTCTAAATCCAGGGGGGGATCATTTGTCCCCCTGCCCCAGTTAATGACACCCATGGTTCTAAAACCACTCAACCAATTCCCGTAAAATTTTTATTTTAAATTAGTGTTATGGCAACAAACATCGAAATTAAATTAATGTAGTGCTTTTTGTTTCTGAATATATAAAAATGGCGACAATTTTAAGTATTTTGGATTTAGGGTAATTTATACGAAACTATTTGATCAATTTAACTAAATTTGGCGCTCTGCTAATATACATCAGTAGTAAATTATCAAACATAAAAGTTCACTAATGTCCCTCATTTGTAAAGATAACACAACCTATGAAAATAAATTATTTAAGACAGCAAATATCACCAACAATCGTAAACAAAACAAAACCAGGTTTTTCATAATTTGTCTGTGCTGCATCTCCTATGCATGCCTTGCAGTAATTCATAAAATTTACTTGTATATAAATATGAGAAAAACAGGGTTAAAAAGTATACCGATAACTTCTTGTTAGCCTACTTTCCGAAGGAAAAAGTAGGCTTAGGAGATCACCCGTGTGTGTGTGTGTGTGTTTGTGTTTGTGTTTGTGTGTGTGTTTGTGTGTTTTTTTTTGTGCATGTGTGTGTGTGTCTCTCTCACTCTCTTCCCTAGAAACTTTTGAACCAGTGGACCGAATTTCATCAAACTTTGTGCACATATCATTCTTTGTAATTTTATTTGACATTTTAAAATATAGTTTACACTATGTTCATATTTATAACATGGCAGCCATTTAAACACTTTTCGATAAAGCTAGATACCTAAGGAACCGTAATTTAGAATTTCATCAAAACTGATACACATAAACTATATAAAAATCTTACTTGAATATTATTTTAATTCGTTAATCTTGTGTGCTTATTTTCAAAATTGTGGGAATTTATATTTTTAGCTTAGTACTTATCACATATCTTAGGAAATATTTTTCAGAATTTCACCAAATTTGGTATGCATATACTACACACAATGCTGTCTTTAATATTGTGTATTTATTTATCTTTATGTTAGAAAACATCTCAGAAATATTTCTCCCTAATATATTAAACTGGTTACTAGCAAATTCAGGGGGGTTGGGGCAGGGGGACAAATGCCCCCTCCCCTGAAATTAGAATTTTAAGTATATACAATATATGTTTTGTATTTGTTGTTTAAATAATGCTAACCTAAGCACATAAATCTGAAGTTTTATTATTAAGGTTTCTAATTTATTCATGCTTAATTAATAAAAAAGATACAAGGTCACTGTCACCGAAAAAAAATCCTTGCCCCCCTCCCTTCCAAGAAAAACAAAAAACGACGCCCCTGAGCACATTACTTAGTAAGTTGACTTATCTTTAGTACATACCATGTATCATATGTCTAAATCGATATTACCATATAATATTTTTAGATTATATAAAAGAATTTAACTTTCAGTGTTCATTTGCACCCACGTTGAGGAAAGTTGTCTTAACAGTTATGTTGGTAACTTCTTGTTTTAGGTTGTGATATGTTATATTGAAATGCCATTGCGACAAGAAGATATATGTAACCAACTTAGTAGTAAAGCAATTAAATATATTACAAATTAAAATGGCTCATTTCACGACATAATACTATATGCACAGAATGTCAGGTGTAACAAACACACTCATATTTGAAGTAAAATATGCGTAAAATACATTTACAATATAGGTACATAGAAAACAGTCAATCGAGCATGACAGTCATTAGACAAATAAATGTTTCGAATAAAATCGTACACCTTGGCAAATTCAAATAGGCCTACTAATGCAATAATTACAATTATGTTACACTGTTCTTGCAAGCTCAAAAATTTTCAGAAATAGGTCCAATATAGTCTACACAAATAACTTAATTAAAATATGTTTCCTTATAATACAGTGAACCCTCGATAACTCGGACCTTGATGTCCCGGACTTCGGATAACTCGGACAGAATTTCAAAAAACAATATTTTTTGGTCAAAAATCATAAGAAAATTGTGTCTGCCTAATTTAAATCCATCACGTTTTATTTAATAACAGTATTAAGCTTTAAAAGCAGTTGCTCTTCGCTACGTAGCCTTTAATAATCCCACCGTAAAATATCTGGCAAGTTCCGTGTGTTAAATGTTGCTAGCGAGGCGCGCGAGTAAAGATGCCACTCAATAGGCAGACCTCCCTTCTTTATCTCTCCTCCCACTTCGCCGCGCGGGCCACACACGCACGCGTCGTAAATAAATATTTCAGTATGATACTGGTGAATTGGACGGTAACTACACGTCACAATGGCACCTAAAGGGAAATTTATTTTGTTCTGATATGTGCGATAAATTCAAGATTGCAAAATAATTTGTTCCGTACATTAATAAAAAAATTAAAAGCCATTGGTTTGCATTGCAATGTAGGCAAGGTGGTGAGAGGGTTTTACGGCCCTTTAACGACATCTTACAAGCCGATGATGGTGATGTGAGGTGAAAGAACAACGCAACATACATTCCCGAGCAAGGATTCGAACTCAGGGCCTCTCGCACTGTAAACTGGCGCCTAACACACGACGCTAGAGGCCGGCGCGATATCGAAAAAATAAAACGGGGCTTAATAAATTATAAAAAGGGGGAGGGGGCAGAAAGAGGCTTTTGCCCCGGGTCGCACATTTAGAGGGCCTCGCTTTTGAAAAAGTTAAATGGTTAAAATGAATGGGCATTTATTGAGTTCCCGTTAATGTTGATGGTATCTGCGAAATTTATTTTAAGTGTAAAGAATGTGTAAAGACGTCACTGATATATGACGACGCAGCCAAGGTAAGATAGTATGAAGGGAGGCCTACAGGCGCACATTATCACTTCAACCACGGCCGTGACTTCAACTAAACAAAAAAAAGGAGGAAAGGTAGACTGAGATTTACGATGCTCCTGGCCTCTTATTCTAACAAAGAGGCCCTGGAAAAAAACAATTTCTCGTAGGAAATTAGCAGCTGGCTGCAGACACATTAGGCGTATTTTAGCGGTAGAATTGGTCACAAGCTGTTAGCAAGCGTTTGCCGAATCTGTTTGCATTTACAAGAAATCGCTAAAATGCAATATTCAGTAAACATAAATGGCTACCACCATGGAGTTACAAAATTGTGTACTTGTTATTGTCTTATCAGGAATAGAATTGGACTGTATAAAGGAAAATACTTCTTCACGAATACGTTTATTGGAAAATAATCACTATTTTTTTACATGTACAACATAATAAATTGTAGAAATAAATTTAATTGTGCACCAGTATATGATAAAAAATTAATATTGCATCATTTTATTTTAAAATAACTTAAGTTCCGTCCATATTTCACATAAATACAGTTTGTTTTGGTTTCAGATTTGTTCGAAACAAAACAGGAAATAAAAGTAAAGGTAAACATCCTGTGAACAAACCCTGTAAACGTCCTGCCTCGGTTGCCAGAAACGTGCAAACACCCTCAGCCTGGTTGCAGCATGTTTGCAAACACCCTTGTAAACAGGAGCGCTAAAATGCTCTGTTTACAGGTACCGCTACCAATTCAACCGCTAAAATACGCCTAGTGACATGCTGATGTAGAGCAATTTTTCACGTAAACATCTCGTGAGTTGCGTGTGGTCACTGTTTTTATTGCTGTTGAGACTTTACCAGTTGACCTTGACAACTTCCGCTCACGCTCTACCACCCTAGCTTATCTCACACACACGCGCACGCACAGACTGTCGTCAGCCAGACGAGAGAAGGGGGTGAGAACTTTTATGTGGTAGAAGGGTGCCTTGGTGCCAGCTTCTAGCACAGATAAAAAAGATCAGCCTGAAGTAGCATAAAAAATAATTAAAAAAGAATCTGCCTGCCCAGGTTGTTTGACATACTTTCTTTTATAGTTCTCCCGTTACAGTGATCCCCTCCTGTAAATTGATACGTACAAAGCAGTATATTGCCGCTTCTTTTGTTTGTAGAAATAATAGCGTACTGGTTTCTTCACGTTTCTTGTGATTAATGACTGATTACCCCTCCTCCCCGGACGCCCCTCGATAACACGGACAAATCGTAACTCGGACAGCTTCTCCCCCCTTTTAGTCCGAGTTATCGAGGGTTCATTGTATTCAGTAACGTAATGTAATGAAAATGCACACACTGTCAAGTGGAAGTTGTGTCGCCATGAAAAGCAAACTTTATTATTTACTCTCGTACATTTTCTGCATAAACTTACACAAACATTAAAACCTCTTTACATTTCTATTATTTTCGACCTCTCTGCTCATACCAACCTTACTCTACTTTATTCCTCTCATGCAACACAGAAGTCATTCCACTTTTTTTTCCTTTTCTTAGAAGCCTTGCTGCATATAAAAACCACAGCAAAGAAATCAAACACCAGACTGTCTTTAAATAAGCACATATAAATACACAATCTTTTGAAATGAGACATCTCAAGTTATTCCAGTTAAGTTATACAAGTGCACAAATCCATACAGGCCTACTAATGCAATAATGACTATACTTGCATTTCACAAAATTTCAGAAGTATAATGACAAAATATACACAAAACAACTAAATGTAAACATGTTTCCTTATTTATTTTGGTGATAAGTATAAACTTGATGCACTCTGCTTACATGTGGAACATTTATTTTGGTGATAAGTATAATTAACATGATGCACTCTGCTTACATGTGGAACTCATTCTGCTTTACTCTACCTTTTTTTAAGAGCCGCTGACTTCTGTACTGCACTTATGTATGCAGGTTCACGAATTGTATTCTGAACCGGGAAAATAGATTCTGCGATTTCTGCCAACATCGCTCCAGTTTTGGAATCATTTCCTAACTTCAAAATGTTCTATTCCTTAATATTTTTTTCTGTACGAAGACTCAGTTTATCTGCCATCACTACAAAGTAGTAGAATTCTGGCTCAGCTATTTTCAGCGTTCCTTGCATTTGTTAAGAGCATTGGTGTGTCTTTTCGACTCTTGATGTATTGATGGATGTCCTCTCCAAAATTAAGTTCTTTTTCTGTCTAGCATTTTTCATTAGGCCTAGTGACTTAGGAGGAGCACATTTCACCTCAACCAAAGTATTTTTCTCTCTAACCAAACAATCTAGACTTGCACCAAAATGACCACGTACGAAATTCATAAATACATCACACCTGTCGACAATCAAAACTATGTCTACCTGAAAGCTCTTAATAGCGATGTATCCATTATGAATGCCATACTCCAAAGCCATAGTGTTACAATATTAGCGTTGTACAGAAATAGCTTGAAAAAATTACAACAATGCGTGGAATCTTCCCGTTGGCAAACCACTCACGAATTACTTGATGTCAAACGACCTTGTTGTATATCATGCCATTTTTTACTTTCTCCTATGCATTTGCTGTCTTACACAAAAACAATAAAACCACTACTCATTTGGTACTTCAACACACTACTCATTTCAAATATAAATCCTATATAACTTCGCGGTTACGCCTACTGTATCCCTGATGTATAGTAAAACCCACAACTGTTACACACTTATCTACCTGAAGACATGGTGAAATTCTGTCACAGTTCATACATCCAAACGTGAGTGCATGCTATATGCCCGGCAAATTTAGCTACAAGAACATTCTGTATCTTCCTTTTTGACAGGCCTCAGTTTACTATAGGTATAATGGCAGTCGTTTGTTTTTACATTTCGCTCTTTCCGTTGTGGATTATTTTCTGATACACATCGCGACAACAACGTTCAACCGTGGCCGCCGACTTCCTTATAGCGTAGGGCGTAGGTATAGAATTACAGATGAGTCCACGCGGATACAGCTCAAGGCCATTCCTCATGATGATAACAGACGTGGCAACTACGCCTGCCTGCTCCGCTTCCTCGCTCCCCTCTGGATGCGTGCGCACCGCACAGTACACGACCTATTACTCCGCGAATATTTAATTTACGCAAAGACTTCTCACACTTTTCTTAGATGAGATACAGTTACGCTACCACTGACTTATTTATGTGTTTAATCGTAACGGAATTCGCTATATAATATTTAATCCACTAAACTACATAGCCTGAAACGTGCAGCGATTTTAATATTTTAACTATCGATTTAATGCATTTTTTATAACTAAAATAGTTTTTTCGTCTTATAACGAGTTAGTCGTCTTCAAAATCTGCATTACAGTTCTTGTATGAAAGTTAAATCATGAAAACTGAATGCGTAAAGCGACTTTCTATTTTACATTGAAATCCATAGCTCTCCCACACTGAATCTTTGGATCAAGCTTGCCCTTAGCAGTTAAATTTTAAATTTTGAACAGACTTTTAATGTTAATTTCTCTACTAGCATCCCCAATTAATATGTTTTATCCCGCCGTATACATCCTTATACCTGGTTAAGTTGGCCTACTTAAATTGCTTTAAACACCAAAAAAAATTTAATTAAGCCGAAAAAATAAAATTGAAGTTACTATATGATAAAGAGGCCAAGTAAGTGCTACGTGCCAGTGCATGTCACAATATGTACAAATATTATGGCAAAATTTTAAACTACAGTAAATAATACCCTAAGAATCTTGTAGGGCCTACTTAAAAATAAGGTATAAAAAAATTAAAATGCTTTTTTTTGTCAGCAGAACAGTGTGTGTAAGAATCCATGAAATATTTAATTTAGTTTCTGACAACCCAAACAGTTGTGCCGCTGAAACTTATTGCATTTGAAACCGTAGGTTCCTCAGGTTACACCAAAATTGAAATCCCCTGATTTTAAACAAAGAATCACTGTTGTCATTAAAATTAGTTAATGGAGAATTAATCAGTTTAAAAACTGATCCCTCATCTGAACTCTGTGCCTGTCAGTTGTTCACGAAAGTGAGCATCAGTGGCGTACAAGAAAGCTATTGTTCTAGCTAGTATCCTACCAAATTGATTGTTATGTTTGCATGCCCAACTTTCTTGTACAAGAAGGTGTAACACCATTAAAATTTTAAATGTTGGTTTTAAAGCTGCGTATTGGGTTTTAGGGGTAATATGTGTAATATTTATTGTGTCTGTACCTAAAATAAATTATAAAATGTAAAAAATGGAAGATTTGTCGTTAGTAGATAAATATCCTGTTTTTAAGTGCGTGATGTACAATATGGCAAAATTACTTCAGTAGCTTATTTTTTTCCAGCTGGACACTATTTCTTTCAAAATACTTTGTTTTTGTAAGCTATTTTGTTCAAAAAACAGTTGTATGTGCATGAAAAATTGTTTGTTTACAATCCTCTCATACAAGAAACATAATGAAAATATAACTATTCCTATCTAGAACTATAAAGTTGTGCTGGGACAGCACCTTCCTTGAAGCATTAGAAACTGATCTCAGGTTTCTGCCACTGTGTGCATCTGGACTTGTTTGAATCCTACGCCAAGGATGTGACGTCAGCCGACTGTCTCGCTCTGTGACGTCTGGAACTGTGTAGTGCGCATGCCTCGCCGCTTCGTCGGAGCTCGGGTGTCTTCGGTAGTCTTCGTGTCCCGACCTTTGGCCAGCCTTCCCTCCCTCCTTCCCTGCCTCTTCCTTAGCGCCTCGCCGTCTTGTGCTCGTCACTCTTTCCCCAGCGCTTCGAGGAGTAGGTTGTGCCTCTCTCGCCATCACCTCAACGCCCGCCCGATCGTTTTGTTTTGGTAAGTGTTTACTTTAGGGTCGTACTTCCGTGTTACGGTTAGGTAATTCGCGTGTTTACCCTTTGTTGGTTTTGTGCTTAATATTTCCGTGTGTGTTTAGTTTTTGCTTACTTATTCACCTTCCTATTATTCTAATTGGCCGAGCGGACGTTGATGTGATGGGCGAGAAATGAGAGTCGAGGCGTTGAATTTTCCATTTAATCCGTAGTATACTTCTCCCGGTGTTTTTGGATAAGTCTTACGAGCCCTCATTTATTTGTTAAGGGCTTAAAGCCCGTTTTGCTTGTTTTTATTACGATTTTGTGTAATTTGTAACGTTTGTCATCAGTGCACATTGAGTCAAATACATATGTCGAAACCATGCCATGATTACGTTTGTTTCTAGTAGATGTTGTCATTCCCACTTGTATTTAATGTGTGTGTTTGTCTGTGCCTTTTTGTGTACTCCCTTGGAATTGTAGTACCTATGCACACCCCGGGATTAGCCCGATTAGACCAGGCTTTCAGACATAGGTCTGATAGATCGTAGTCTGGTTAACTAGTGCCTTGGACGGGCACAAAGTATACAAGTCCTTGTACCAGGGTTGGGAAAAAGCCATTATTTTTATATAAAGTCCAGGCCAGTGGTCAAAACTGCCCAAAATTGAAAGTTTCATTTTAGTACAGTTTTTCTTCTTTGTTGGGAAAAATGGTAGCGTCATGTGAAATTTTGGCTGCAAAAGGGAAATTTTGGCTGCAAAGGGGAAATTTTGGTTGTAGATAGAGAAAGTTTGGTTGTAGATGGGGAAATTTTGGTTGCAGAAAGGAAAATTTACTGGTCTTGAGGACATGCTGTCTATTACATAACCTATGAATCTGTGATTTAATCTCGTGTTACATTGTTTCATTTGGAACAATATAGATAGAAACCTCTATATGAATAACAAGAAATGTGAATTCTGTTAAGGGTATTTTAAAACCTGGTATAAGAGGAAGGAAAAAAGACAACATTTGGTCATTTTTTGAATGTGTAACATTAGAAGAAAATGGGAAAAAATTACTTAAACAGAAATGCAAGAAGTGTGCATGTCTTGTTAGCCCAAAGTGTCTCAGGATGAAGAATCATTGGTTGACTTGCTCTAGGAAATGTACTGCTAGTTATGAAAATCAAAATGAATCTGTTGTTGAAATTTCGTGCAACAATGATACTTCCATGGACTCTTAGATTTGGATTTAGACTCTGGTGCTAGTAAGTGTAAAAAATTAAAAAGTGACAACTCTACAACACCAGTGTTAAATATTGTGAGAAATAGTGCTGGTGCCAGTACAAGTACTAGCTTGGAAGAATTAAATGTTCAGGCACCTCTAGCCACAAGAACCACACTGACACAATACCAATTTCACTGTAAAAACTACACCTGCCATGAAAAGCACACTTGAATGTGTAGCCCGCTTTTTTTATATCTGCAATATACCTTTCAATGTTGTAGAAAATCCTGATTTCATAGAGTTGGCACAAAAATTATGACCTGGTGGTTACGCTCCACCAAACCGAAAACAAATAGCAGGAATTCTTCTTGATTCCTCATACGATGATTTGAACAAAATCACTGCTCAAGAATTATCTGGGAAGACTGTTATATTAATACAAGATAGATGGAGTAACATACACAATGACCCCATTATTGCAAATGTTGTGTCGACAGGTAAAAGTTCTTTTTTTTTTTTCGTGCCGTTGATGCTGGTAAAAACTCTCAAACCAGTGTGTACTGCCTGCAGTTAGCAAAAGATGCAATTGAAGAAGCAGAAAAGAAGTATGGGTGTAGAGTGCCTAGTTTTGTTTCTGTTAATGAAGCAAAAATGAAGGTAATGAGAAAATATCTTGAGACTGAATTTAAAGAGGATTGTTTTATTTTATATGGTTGTGTGTCACATTACTTAAATCTGGTTGGTGAGGAAATATTCAAAAAAGTCAACCAGCTTGTAAAACACATTATAGAAGTGCAAAAATTCTTCAGAAATCATTGTCCAGCTTTTGGTTGTTTGGTTTGAAACATATGTTAGAAACAGACTATGCATGCTAAGAATTGTTGAAGATCATGAAAATGAAATTGATGAGAACATCACAACTGTTGTCAACTTGGTTATCTGCAAAGAGGCACGGTCTTTGATTTCCCAACTAAAACCAGTTGCCACAGCTCTGGATAAGTGTCAAGCTGAAGAGTGTAGTATGTTAGACAGATTAGTGGTTTTCTCAACACTCTGCAACAATCCAGCTTTGGAACCATATAAAGAGATATTGCAAAAGCGCTTCAATGAAGCAGTAACTCCGGACCACTACTTAGCACACCTAATGCATCCAAAGCGTGAAGATTTACCACAACTTACTTCAGTGCAAGAGGAAGAAGCCAGACTATTTATTTGCTTCATCGTTTGACCCAGGTTTCATTGATCTATTATTTCTTTTGAAGCTGAACCATACCCAAAGTCATTTTTTTACTCCAAGTGCAAGATCAATGAATCCAGCAATATGGTGGAAAGCACTAAATAAAAATAAAAAACCTTGACGATAAATTCACCTCCTTTATATCACACCTCTACGAATGTCCTTCCAGTTCTGCTTCCATCGAGAGAGTTTTTTATAACTTCTCGTACGTGCAAAACAAACTACGAAAACAGATAGGGTCTGGCAACCGCAAGTAAGTTGATCTGGTGTTTCAAAGGACTTATTTTTTTTTAATCAACTCAACAAAAGCAAACAAACTGTGAATGAAGCATATGATTGGTAGAGGTGGAAATTTTAGTGTTTGTTTTCTTTTTGCTATTACATAATACCAACTAAGCTGTATCAAATGTATCGTTAATGGTATTAGAGATGGACAAAATCGTTTATTTTTCTCATAGATAAATATTATAAAGGGTTTTTGTGATAATTATATAGTTGAAAAACAAAAAGAGTGCAATTATTAATGTGTCATTCTTTGTATTTCAAAGTATTTGTATAACATTAACACACTATGAAGGGAAGTGGATAGGCCTAATTGTGTTAGTATAGTAAACTCACAATCTAACAACATCACTCTCGATCCCCCTCAAAAAATAATTTTTAAAATTCACTAAGTCGCAAATCAAAGGTTATTTTAAAATATGTTCGTTAGTATGCAGTGCACAAGGTTTTTAACATTTCCAGTAATATAGAGATGGTAAACATTGAATATGGTTTTATTTTATTCAGAATACGTCTCTCCATTACATTAATCAAATTTTGTGTTTAAATAAAGTGTTTACTTCAAGCCAATTACAAACAACTTTAGAGAAATTTACTTAAAATTTATTTTAAAATGTTAGGGTGTCAAAATTAATTACCTCGGGGTCTAACAACGCTGGGATCTAACAGCATAATTATCGGGCACCATGCAATATCGTTAGATTGAGGGTATACTATATTCTTTTGTTGTGGCTCTGGTCAGACTATTTTTTTTTGTAAAGAACAGAAATTTAGCGGCAGACTTGAAGAAAAAACTCTGCGATAAATTTATGCAAGTTTTTGTGAAAAAGAGACTACTAAAAAGGAATTTCAGAATATTCTTTATTCAATATAGCTAATTAATTATTTCAATGTGTAGGTCTACTTCAACTCGAATGTTTTATTATTTATCTAAGTATTTGACATTGTGTTTATGTGATATGTAGTAAATGAAGTGTAAAAAGTTCAATTATTTTGATTATATGTAGAGATTTCAAAAAATTTACAAATGAATTTTGAAATTTGTATTTTTATGTAACCTATGAGAAAATTTAGTAATACTAGCAATAAAATTAAGATTTAAGGTTATGTATGCTAAGAGTTCCTACGCGCAGGAGAATGGCGGTGCAGTAAGAAGTATAAATGAATGATTTTCAGAGTGGTCAAAACTGAAAATATCCAGGATGGCCAAAATTGGAAAAAACCATGTTTTAACCGAACAGTGGTCAAAACCTTACCAACTCTGCCTTGTACACTAGCCACTGGAATGCTCGGCAGCTATTCACATGATACAAGTTTGCAACAAGTCAAGGTGAACAAGAAGGTGTTAACTTTCTAAAGATGCCAGGGGCCGCAGTTGGCGCAGTAGCTAGAGCATTCACCTCCTACAAAGGCGGTCCAGGTTCGATTCCCGGAAGGGTCAGGCCCCATATTTTTGCATGTAGGAATTGTGCTGGACAATGTCACTTGTATGCGGGCTTTCTCAGGAATCTCCCGTTGCCCCCGTTCCTTCATTCAGCACTGCTTTATATTCGCATTATGTCACCCCTCACCAGTACTTAAGACCTAGATGTTAAGTGCTGACCAAAATCATTTCACTTTAAGAAAGATGCCAGTGTGTACTAAACTTAATATTACTGCAAAAGTATTTTTGATCTACCGGATGTTCTGAAATTTGCTGCTCAAACTTTAACATTTTTTTAAGAACAATTGTAATTCAAAAGCCTTGTCATATGTATGTTATATAGCAGGAATGTATTTTATATTCAATCACTGTAAGATTTTTTAAGGTGCTCCTATAGTATTTTGAGTTACAATAATGATGATGTGATTGTTATGAAGAACAATAAAGTTAGCACATAATAATGCGACTTTTAACCTGATAAATAGGCCCTACCATAGTATAATCTCAATAGTATATCTCTGGTTTTCATGCAGTAAAGTATGAATACTTAGGCTAGCACATGGGATACTTTTGTCTATCTGGTTAAAAAAATTTCTGCATCCATTTTCAGTCTCTCCCGTGATACCAGCTCACAGATGGTGTAAATAGCCATTGCTACTCCGCAGATTGTCATGGTGTTATTTTTTAACTACAGCTGTGCTGATCCACAAATTTTGCAGATACCTCAATACACCAATACTGCTAAAAGAGATCAGCCAACACGGGGCCAATCCGCTTCAAGTAACTTGATAACTTGAGAAGCAAATCTGGTGTTTTATTTTTAAGAGGTAATTAACTGCAGTATTGGATAAAGTAAAAATTTTACTAAATTTTAATTTATTCTCATGATAAAAGCATATGTTGTTTAATGTACATAAAACTAAACAATTAAGACCAGTTGTTAAAATTTAATGTGTATACATATTTTTTCTCAAATAAAAGACAAATCCAAAAATTTTCTTAGTTAAGATATTAAGAAAATTTCACGCCCTCATATTAGAGAAACATAAAGAAAACTGCTCAGTGTAGTACACTATCAGATTCAACACGAATAAGATTCTATCACAACTTAGTTATTAATTTTTCATCACCACACTTAAATCAACTCTCTTCCAGACTTCATGGAAAAGATACTGTTTTCTGTACAAATACTTTGACTTTGTCAATTTTGATGTGATTTTGTTATATTTTTCTCTATTTATGTAATAAGTTTGCTAACTTCTTAAATGTCATCAAATATTTGGCGGTAATGAATGTGTGCAAAGTATCTTACCGAAATTCAATTTTTAAGTATGATTATTTTCTTTATACAAATTTGATAATTTAAAATCTACATATTTGTTACATTTAATGGTTTATTTAGGCATACACAACTCGACTACACATGAACGGAATGGGGGATACAAGTTTATAAACCACGTTAGTTACCAATAATTACTCATAATTTATTTAAGCTGTAAAATCAGACATTTTGTGGCTAAATAAATGTAAAGAAATTCTTCAATCAATTAGGTTATACCTGTTGACTCGGCAGTGTTTACCATTATACCTAACAATTTAAAATTGTAGCATAAACTTATTTATTTCATATGTTACTAAATATTGTCAGAATTTAATTTGACTGTGCAAAAACATGCAATTTAAAATGAACAACTTTAAATAACCTATAAACTGGAATACAGTATGTTCATACATGTATAAACTGGAATATGTTCCTATGTGTTTTAGGTCTATATTTCCTATTTAAGACACAACCACGTTACCATTGTTTTCGCCATTTTTGCCACTGGTAAAATGTAAGCTGGATTATGTCATTTATTCCTTGCATTGTATGTTTTAGTGGAGAAAAGTTGTCTGTGTTACTTCCCAAGACATCAGTTCTGGCAAATTATACGTCATGTTAATTTCAAACGTTCATAATTCATTTTGTCATTTTTAATTACTGTATGTATTATTAGATCCTTCAATATTATAACCAAAAATTAATGTGTAGCATGAAATAACAGGATTAAAAGTGATGCGTCATACAATTTAAACAACCTCCATTTTCACGTCTACTTCAATACTCTCGACAGTCACTTTTGTAATCAAAAATCAATTGATGATTTACATAGAATCAGTATGTGAAATCTGCTATGGAATGCATCAAAATTATGCAATTCCTTTTTAATTTTGCACATATAAACGTTCATGAAATAAATTCCTTCATCTGTATCGGCTATGTTTATGTAGTTGTATCTGGTATTGACCGATGCTCCGATACAACAAAATATTGGCAATGTCTGGAATAGCCAAACCAGATCAGAACAAACACTAAATAAGATTGACCCCATGCATGTTTTGCCAGTGATGGGTTCGGAAATTGTGCTGGCCACAAGAGTCCCAAACAGGGATTCTGTAAACACACATGCAATGTGTGTAGAAGTGTTGTCTTGCTGCAGCACCAGGCTGTTTTCTCATAGGAACGTGTAATACACAGGCCCTTCCAGTGATCTATAAAGTCCTAGACCTTTTACATTTTGAGACTGCATCTCACACATGAAAAACAAATAAATTAAAAACTAAAATTAACATGTTTTGAATGTTAACATTATTAAAAGAATACGTACAACCATTTGTCATGAAAATACTGTATTAACTCATTTAAAACAAATGCAAATTCTGTTGCCATTATTAAGTTTAGACTACCTACATAAACTGAGGCCTGCACAAATTTCCCCTCCTAGCCCCGTGGGAAAGAGCTTGTACGCCACAGTATACCGTGCTTGAGGCTGTGCTATTACAGCTCCCCCCACCCACCCCCTTCCCGTGACATTATGCAAGTAGTGGTGTCAGGTGAATTTTACGTAGATGAAATTGACCGAGAATTCATTTGTAGGAACTGTTCCGGACAGTGACGTAGGTCAGCTGGTGGTCTTGGGTGCCTTCCAGAATACCCACATTTTCATTCCCTTGCTATTCCATACTCACTTCATGTCATCCCTTACATGGTGAAAACCTTGCTGTTCAGCTCTGACCAAAATCTGTTCACTAGCCAAATTTTACATATCATTTCTTACAAAAAAAAAACACTGGTACATTAAAACTCTAATTAAGATTTATTTGAAGTGACTGAAAAGTGTACACTTTCTGCTATACAGGAAAACGTTTTAAAAAGTTCATGTTATACAATATGGTCGTGGATAAGGTAGACCTATACCAAAACGTGTCAACACTGTATTGCAGGTGATGCATGCATGCTGGTGTTCAGTTCTGCTAAACATCGGCACAGGAGGAAAGGGTTTAACGAGTTGACGCCCGGGTTGGGAACTATATTGAACAGAAGCAAACAGAATGTCAGTTTTACCAAGCCACAATTTATTAATAACCGTAATCTTACAAAGGTCGCATGATGTCAACCAATAACATACCAACATGGGTACATAACAGTGAGTCTCTGCTCAGGCAATAAGTTGTCAAATAACTGACACTAACATACTCCCTCTCTTGGCACGCCGTCGCGCCCTCAAAAAGAAACAAGGCGAGAAAACTTGTGAATTACTGGGCTAACAGAATAGTTGGGAAACCTTGAGCAACTTGAGAAAAGAAAAAAGTGAACTCACCATATAGCAGTACTGAAGTCGACGGGGTGCCGAGAGAGAAGAGTGTAAACTGCAGAAGGCGGCCAGAAGCGAAGTGACCAGCCAGGCAAGCGGAGAGCCACCGCTGGCTCGCCACGGAGCAGAAGAGTGTGGAAGGAGGCAGGATGGAAGGGAGGGGACCCGAGTGGCTCCGACTAGACCCGAGTAGGGCCGAAGGTTCCAAAGAACCGGCACACTAGGCTTCGGACACGCGGTCAGGAGTTCCATTCATTGCGACACACATACTCACAGGTCCCACACGAAACAAGCTTACACAGCCATGACTCAGCCCAGAGTCCACTGAAAGTTCAAGATTGGTGCATCCCAGCACAGTCATACACTGTAGTATTAGTTGGCCTGTATCTGAAACCTTTTTTTGTGAAGATAATTTGTTGGTGTTACAATATTGATTCTCACCGACCACCAGCAAGTATAGAAATGAAATACATTTTCGACATACCTTATTCTAACAGTACTGAAATTGAATAGATATGGTTCAAAATGTTGATCCGGTTAGACAGGAAATTTCTTGACTAGGAAATTTTTAACCAAGTATCACTGGATTCGTAATTAACGACAAAATACACGATCCAACATCCTATAAAGATAATTTCTTTTTGTAGCAATTAATTCAGATTAACAGTGTTAAGGGTGATTTGTTTTACAGAGTTTTCATATACAAATTGATAAATTGTTCCAGGCAACGTATTGATCTGCATTGAGAAATATTGTTCATTTATGCATTTGTTCTGTTTATCCCATGTTCATAGGAACAGATCCGACACTATGAATTTAGTTGCATGATCAGTACCTGTTATTCAATTGAAGCCATTCTGTCTGAGAAAAAAAATTACATTTTTGAACAAATTTTGCTTGTCCAGCACACAAATTTTACTTTTTCAATGTAAGGTAGAAGATTGCTGTTCGACTCGGTTCTTTCTAGCTAAGTAGTACAGCTGGAGAATGTGTTTATTTTATTTCAGGCAGGGAGAAGTGGGGTGAATATAGTAAAACATAGCTTAGGGGTGCAGTACTTTAAGAGTCTAGCATTCAAGTTATATTTATATTGAATACAGCAACATAACATTTTTACTTTTACAGAAATAACTTTCAAACCTCTAAATCGGGCAAATACTTATGGGGCTCACCTTGCTTGTTTAACTATGTTGCAGTGGATTAGAAATACATATTTATTTTCAAAACTATTATATTTGTTCACAATGTACCAAAAAAACATTTCAGATTACTTCCAAGTAGTTTCAAAACATTAAACACCTTTAGAAAAAAATAAATATGAAGTTAATTTGAGTGCTAGGTGTATGTCAGTACAGTATTTCGGAACTGTTATAGTCTGTCATAATAAGGTACGTTGCTCACTGTAATGATGTATGTTGCAGTGTACGTCGTGTTGTGTGCTTGTTTCCAGGACGCCTACGAATAAAGATCATTCCCACAATTGCACTTGTGAAGGAAGGCAAGACCAAGGACTACATAGTCGGGTTCACAGACTTGGGCAACTGTGATGAATTCTCAACTGAGATGCTGGAGTGGCGGATAGCACAGGCAGACGTCATCAACTACAGCGGGAACCTCCTCGAACCACCAGACCAGGAGAGGAAGAAGTCTAGTAACTTGCTTGGCAGAGGCGGCATGAAGCAGAAGATCATTCGAGGGAAGGACTCTGATGATTCCGATGACGACTTGTGAACTAACGTTGGTGAACAGTGCGTTTCATGTTGACACTTGAAAGATGTCTTAATTTTCTATTGTATTTATAAGTTTAAAAACATTAGAATGATATTAGTATGTGTTAATTTTTATATGTTTTGTATAAATTTTTAAAGTATGGCTGTGCTTGAAATTTCACCTATTGACCCTTTGTACATTAACTTATTTTCAGCAGCACAACTCAATTTTGTATCTCATATTGGTATATTTAGCCAGCACATTTTGTTTTAAAATATTTATTGAGAATATTTCAATGATAGTGTTAAAATATTTGTGGAGAGTATTTAAATTATAAGTGTATTATCTAGTTCTCACATGTTACGTTCTTCTATATTTTCCATTGAGGAAAGGGAAATAAATCAACTAATTTCAAGATACTTTACTATTGCTGATGTTAGGCAATAGTGCAGTGAATTTGTGAAGTACTTTGTACTTCAAGTAAAAGTATATTATTGGCTAACACCTCTAATGTTCTGGAATCTTAACATGTATTTTATACAGCAATAAATCTTGTGACTATCAATGTAGCAGTGCGGTTATTCATCAGCAATCCAGGATTATTGTTTATGGCACAGTTAGAATATTGCTAATAGTAACAGCTGTACACTGCCTAGCTTGGCTGGGTGCTTCCTCATGTATGTGTTAATTATATACATCACTTGCTGTTAATTCAGAAAAACTCACTGGACTTGAAGTACAGAAAAACATTGCAAACATTTTAAAAATTTGAGTTAAGGTTTTCAAAATTACTCATATTCTCACTCTGAATGTTGGTGCTGAAAAAATACATTTATTTGTTGTACACCGAAATCTTTGTTACCTAGCCTTCTGATAAGTGATAATAAAAAAAAAAAACAGTTGTGTTTACAATCATCAGTTACAATGCACAGTAAACCCTCACCAATGCTGAGAAATACATTTTGAAAAAACACTATGTTGGGAAAACCTGTTACTGTACTGTCAACTGCCGATTCTATGACCCTTCACAGTTCCTGGGAAAAGGGTTGTTATTTTAGAGGGGTCATCATTAAAATTTTGACAGATTTGGCAACCCACATATCAAAATTTGTCTCTTTTTTTTTTTTCTTTTTTTCTTTGCAAAGCTGGTTTTCTTTTGTCTCTGAGGCAGAAAGTACAAGTTATTTGTGAAACACTTTCTAAATGAAAGGATAAACCTAAAAGGGCATCTACCACATTTTGTCAACACACAATAATGAACAAACTTTGCCAGCAACAAATTTCCGAAAAGTTTTTGTGTCTTAATTATGCCTAAAAAGGCACACAATGAATTTATAATTAATTGTTTATGGATTTCACTAGCTATTTTCTGTGGGATTGCTTGCAAACAATCCGGGTTAGACCATGTTTACTTCGCATTCATCGGCACCAGCAATTGTCTCTCACCCTTCAGAACATAAAAAATTACTCGCCACACAGAAAGAAATGTGGTTACGTGTAAATGTGATTAATGTGTGATGGATGAAAATGGCCATTAACGGCAGCATTTTAACCGTGTCATATCCTTACGTGCTGCGTGTGGTAGCAGGTAGGGAGCCAACGAGCTGGCAACAGTGTAGTGGTTCACCAGTTCCACATCTGCTACGCATTGTACCAATCCATAGTCCTACCCTTATCTTCCCTTTTCCTACCATCCGTCAAGACATGGTGGAGGAGGAAGGGGAAGGAAATATTTTGAGCATGAGAAAGGCTGACGAAGGGATTCCAACATAGGTACCGTAAGCAAAGAGGGGTTCTGTCCTGACACGTAAACTATCAAACCCATGAATTAAAGTTGACATTTACTTTACGCTGTGCTGCGTGTCTTATCTCAACAGAAAACGAGATTGATCCATGTTAGTAAAACATATTATTTAAAGAATTTGAAACATTTACGTAACACTAAAATGTTGCAAATAATAAACTTATCCAAAAATAATTAACGCTGCAGTAGCACTCAAAATATTAATTTACCGTATTTGCCGGCATATAAGACGACAATTTTTACATATTTTTGGCCCTCAAAAATTGCTACTTGTCTTATATGAGGGTGCAAAAATTTTTGGTAGCCAAAAATCGTTTGAAAGCTAAGCTGTGGAGTTGTATGATGTTTCAAGGAGTTGAGTTTTTCATCACAAATGAAAACGAGTGCCTCGTTTATTTTAATAAAATTTACGGTACAAAATTTTGATGAGCATCATTTATGATAAAGGACACTTCCTTGCAGCGAAGCGGCGATCGATGCGAGCGCATGCCGAGATACTTTGTCTCGCCAGTCTACAACTCTCGGGCGGAGAAAACGAGGATCTAGGTCCGCATGCTTTCATCCTTTGTCTGGCAAGCACAAGACTCTCTGGCGGAAAATACGAGGATCTAGGTACCGTACCACACATTCATGTGTCTGTCTAGCGCTAGGCTGGAGGACAACAGCGCACAGGAATGCGGTGACCTTGCAAGCAGCTGTTGTTGCCCGGCTTTGCCATGTAGTGCGCGGCGTGGCCTCTGTCCGGCGTTGCTTTGTCGCGCACAACTGCCGGCAAATGGAGATATGATGTTTATATGCCGATAATAAATGCATTGAAAATATTTAAACTAAATTTTTAATGTTTCTGGCAAAGGAAAAAATTATTTTTCTGTCGGGGAATTTCAAAATTAGTATTTTACTTTTTTTTTCCCCAAGATTTTGTACCTTCAAAACTATGACTCGTCTTATAAGCGAGGTCGTCCTATATGCCGACAAATACGGTAGTCTGCATTTTAGTTACACTTTCAAATAAACATCACGAAAACCTACTTATATTTACCCATTCTGTACACTACACTACGAAACTCGACATGAGACACTGTCAAACTACGTGCGTGTTGGTCTGCTGTGTTTACAGTTACCGTACTTTGTTGAGTTAAGCGAATTTCCCCACACTCTCCAACCCTTCAGGGACAGGAGATAATGGACAGCTCAAGATCATAGCTTTGTTGACAGAGCCGTCAACTTTCCATAGTTATCGTGTTCTTTAGGGATGGCCAAAGTTGTATTGCTTGCTGTAGACTACTGGTGCGGACATTCTGTGAATTTTTAAATTTTCTTATTTAAGAATTTATAAATAAGGGTGCGGACATTATAGTTAACATGGAGAGAAGGAAATGGGTGAAGTGACATTGGTACGGGAAGAAAGTAGTGGTGAAGGGATGAAATGGGAGTAGACACACACGGAAAGGGTACACTGCCGGCAGCAGAGTAGGAAATCACTCTAGCAGAGCATGATTATGGATCTCCAGGGTCGGCAGGCCAACGAACATGGGGCAGGCCACATAGGTACCAGATTGTTGTATTGCACCCAGTGTTGTTGGGGAACTGCTGGCTGAACCTCACGCTAGAACTGTGAGCTATTTTAGTTGCTCACATGGACACTTATGTAATTAGTATTCCGGGAAACTGGGTTCCAATCCCGAAACATCACTAAGACGAGGCAAGCACCAACAAATGAAACATGGGGAAAAAGGTTGGCTTACAACATATGTCACATTAAGTGGACATATTTTTATAGCGAAGCACACTCACTCTATATCTTGGTGAAACTATGAAGTCTTATGGCGCTATCACAGATTTTGCATGGGCACAGCTAACAACGGAAAGAAACTCTCTGGACATGTAGCTTGTTGTTTACACATTCAATTAAAATTGAATGGGCAGTAAGAACCCACATATTTATATAAAATAAGTTTATTAATTATATTAAGCTGTACAAATATATCAATTTAAACTAATTTTATTTTAGTATTACTGTACCATATTTATCCATGTACCACCAGCACCCCACACTGTCAACATACTCTGAACGGGAAGAAAAAAATTTTTCACTGTACCTGTTTCAATTTAATTGGCTTTTGTTGGAAAATATAATTAAATGTCAAATATCACGTGAATTATTTGTATGGACAACGTCTTAAGAATTAAATTACACCTCAAAAGTATAAATGGTACTTTGCACCGTTTTACGTGTTGGAAGTATTGATGGTGAAAATTAGAGGCTGGCTGGTGCGTGGTTCACGGAACACAAATGCTTTGTCTGCAGGGGCAGCAGTGTGTACGGCACTCTGTCGGCAGTTGTGGGTACTTAAGAGTGTGCGCCGTACTGTAACTCTTTTTTGCAGAGCGAGGAATCACTATCTCCGTCTGGGTTTGCCATGCTGCAAGTGCCTAGATGCGTGTTCATCGGACCGGGTGAGTGAAACAAAGGATCTAGATGCACGCCGGCAGCCACTGACACACAAGCTGTGTGTACGAGCATTGCTTTGACAGTAATGTTTGCGTTGTATATTTACTGTTTACGAGCTACAATCTGTTATTAAAGGGTTTCACACTAATTTTTCTATTACTGTAATTAATACTTCCAGCAGTCTTTAACGTATGATAAATGCAACTTTTCCAAGTCCTATTCACCTAAAATCCTTGATTTCCGTGTATGACCAGCGCCCCGAATTTTCGATTTTGTTTTTTAGAAAAATGTGTGGGTGGTACATGGGTAACTATATCGTATTTAAATAGGAAAATACACAAAGCTACATTTGATAACATTGCCAGCCATACAGGGAGTAGGACAACTACTGTTAATCTTTAATTACATGCAGAAATAGTGTGTTTTTTTTCTGAAAGGTCAAATCTTCAGTTCTCACTCTATCCCGAACTACTTATAACACAAGTCCATTACAGTACAACTCAAATGTACATTAACAATACCAGTAATTGATTGAAAATGTACAAAACAGAAAGCTGTTTGCAAGGATGCGAAGAGGAGGAAACAAATGACAAGTAGATGAAACTGATGAGAGATAGGGACAGGACAAGAATGAGAGGTGTTGTGGCAAAAGAGGACAGAGACAAGACCAAAGTCATCTCTGCACAGCTACTCACACTCGTCGCTGTCTGGCAGAATACTGCACTTGTGACGGTACCTTCAGCAGTACCCCACCTCGTTGATTTATATTATCATTCCACCTGACCACATGGGTTGATGTGGTGGTCAGATAATTGATGCGCTGGCTGCCAGTGGTAGTAGATCTCTCTTCTCGGGTGCTAGTGTGGGTTCAGAAGGTGGATGTGATAAGTATACATTTAGCTACAATGACTAGCTAAATCGGTTCGGGTGATCTTCCTTTTTATTCAAGCAACCTTCCCCTCCTTTTTACAACTCCCAAAATCAAAATAATAGAGCCATTGAAACCAATAAATGTCCATAAACAAACAAAAATGGCACGTGCCGAAAACAAACTGAAAATTCACATCACTTCCTCTTA
>PNEQ01056605.1:19355-29883 GCA_003012365.1 Medauroidea extradentata
TTGTCAATGAACCTAGGTATTTACTATTCTATGACCATAGTTACCACGTGCCAGGAAGAATGTAAGTTTTAATTGTCTATGTATTGAATGTATAAGGTATTGTGGTTTTGAGACTTTAATGACTTCTACAGCTTTTATATCTATGCTAGGAATATTTTGTTTTGTATCACGGATTACAACCTGATCTGATCATATTGGCAAACAAACCCGGGGTAAGCTACGAGGAGGAAAGTATTGATTGGAATGGGTGTTGCGACGTTAAAACAAGAGAAGTCGTTTTGTTGAAGAACGATTGAGAAAATTTTATGGAAAAAAGAACGTTCCCGTCCATGATGCCGAACAGGCGTGTAGTCAAGAAGACCTGAGGATTTCTTCGACGAGACGCTGAATTGTTCATACGCGTCGTCAGAAAGGTCTCACTTTACTTCTACGACTAATACCAGGATAATTCCATTGGAAAATCATACACGATGTCAACGCCGAAGAAGGACGTTCCAGGGAATTGTAAAGAAGAGCCCGTGGATCAGGCAATTCCATAGTCCACTTCGTATTCGTTGCTGTCCAGGTCTCCGAAGTCTACGGTTCGACGGGTCCACTATTCGATGAACGAGGGGAACGAGAGCTTCATCTGAGGACGAAGAGGTCGCGATCGTCTTACGAGCATCGGGAGTACGTGGTCGTCGCCTCAGGACGAGAAGGATGTGGTCGAATGAGTATCGAGGGATGATCTAGAGACAACTGTCCAGACCTACTGCAAGACATCCTCGGTAAGACCCACCCAAACTACGTCGTCGTGTCAAGTTCCCGAAAATTTTGTTGGTTAGACAGAACGACTTCAAAATTCTTCTTATATCGCAACGGGTGTGATTCACTTCAAATGAACAAAACCTAAGATCGACCTGAGATTTCTAAACTTGAGCTAGCAATGAGTTTAAGAAGTGTATAAGTTGTTCCGGGAACAAACAGACAAATGGAAACATCTAGAACACAGAAAACCAAGTAGAACCCGGGTTTGTGAGTTAATTGATGGTCAGGTTCGTACCCGAGTTAAACATCTTGGTCACGGTAGAAAAACATCGTTTTGAAAATTCATACACTATCATAATTCCTACTTATTTATTTATCTAGTTGCCTGACTTGTCTGTAGAAGTCATTATTTTTCTATCATATGAATTCTGTTTAAATATACTTCTTATGACTTCTACAGGCGTTTGGTTTCCATTTGGTCAGTAGCTCTAGTAATAGAGATATTGATTGGCTTTTCCTATATTATCTCATCCTTTATTAAAGTGAAAGAAAAGATTTCACAATATTTTTTCTTTACAGTTCCTTCTGTTATAATAACCATGTGTGAAAACCAAGAGGTAAGCATTTTACTTTTTCCTGTGTAGTGTTAAAATATATATATAAACATTTTTGTACAGTTACTTGCATGGAAAGTTACACAGCATTTATTCGTGTTGCTAGTCCCGGGGATCGAATTACGATCATTTTACTTGTAGTTAGAGCCACGATTTTGTTGCGAAAATATTTCTGCCCCACTTGGTTTCAGTGACTCACGTGCACGTCTGCAGTTCTGCTTCGAGGTTATTGGCAGCGTGTTGTTGTAATACGACGTCTCGCATGTGACTGTGCCAATGACAATGAGGTTTCTGCGACACTACGTGACTGTGATTTGCCGATAGAACATCAAGACTCGTGAGTGTTAAAACATCCAATCACTGAGCGTGAAGAAAAACTGCAGGTGTGCACGTGAGTCACTGAAACAAACTGGGGCTAAATACTTTTCACCAAAAAATCGTGGCCCTAATTATAGTATGTCGGTGGTGAATTTTTCTGTAAATACTGAAGTAGTGGGACATTTTGTCAAATTTACATATTTTGTTAGTGTCAGCTGTCGATTCGCCAAGTTTTAACTGGCGTTTGTGTGTAAAATGGTAAAATTATCGGCGTGTGGTGTGAGATGAACGTAAATATAGCGCTACTTGAAAAATCATGTTAAATATATTTGATTGGTTGAAGTTTGTTGTCGAATGTGGACATTATAGTTGTGAATGTGTGTAAGGAGATGAAGTTAGGAGTGTGTGTTAAATTTATTCATTTTTTCAGTGTCGGGGGTAGAACGGTGAAAATTCTAATTGGAATTTGTGTACTTAAATGATAAGTGATAGGCCTATGCAAAGTCAAAGGTGTGTAAATACTACTTCATTTGAACAAACAGTATTGGGGATTAAACCAAACACTTTCAAAATTGCGCATTTAAGTACGAAGTTGACATCAGTAAATTGTTAAGTGAAATGTAAGTAAATAGTACTGTATAACACTTTGTCAATTACGATTAACTTATTCGGTTTTTCCTCATTAGGTATCAAAACACGTCTTACTTGCGCGGGTTGTGTGGTTTGTGCGACTATTTATTTCATTGTTGAATACCTGTAAAATTGTTCCCCTTGCAATTATGTAGATTAACAAAAAAAATAGATACACTGTAAAAAAAATTTGGTAAATTTACTCTACATGTAATGGAAGCTAATTACCTCTACAAGTGAGGGAAAATTACTCAACACGTGTCAAGGAAAGTTACTCAACTGGTAATGTAATTTTTCATTACGTGTTTGCGCAAGCCCTGTAGGACAATTTGACATAACGCGCGAGCGAAACTTCCTAGTGGTTTGTGTGGCGAATACACTACCTTGCGGAAATTTCCACACATATTCGGAAATCAGACTTTACTCTCAAGGTTGGGGAATATTAACATACATATGATGAGTAATATTACTCACTTTTTTTACAGTGTATGAGTCTCACGTAGAAGATAATAAATAAAGCACGTAAAGCACTAAGGGACTTATTGAATTAATAGACTGGACAGGTTGGATGTGTGCAAGATGGATGTATGTCAGTACGGCAGCAGGAACAGGATTTGTTTAGATTTGTATTCTTCTGGAATGTCACTTAGGTATGTTGTGTACCACGAGGGGTATATGTCTTTTCCTCAGTCAATCACAGCCTTCCTATCACCCTTCCCCCCTCCCTTAACGTCACTCCTAGGACACATCCCTCCCCATTCCTAATTGGCCTTTCAATTAATCTTATCACACCTTACCTGTTCTATGTCTAAAACGGCGGCGTTTTATAAAGACAATCATAGCCAAGATATGCTCATTAGGGGTCAGAGAACGAACATGAAGGAAGTCTGCCAGCCATTCAGAGGCCAAATATGTTAATTAGGGGCATAGTCCAGTCTCTGGGGGGCGTGACAATGTTAATGATATGTCACTTAGGCTGACATTTAGTTATTGCTTCACTGGTAGCCAATCCATGCTCTCCCTAATAATGCATTGTAGTCATGTGTATGTTACGTAGCAAATTCCGCTGAATGTCACATGTTAGCTATGCGACACAATATAAATGATTATAGTGACCTGGCCTACAAACAACCTGTAAAATAATCCTTGTTATAACCATTGAGTGTGCGTCGGGATTACCTGTGTTAATTAAGAGAGGAGACTCAGTAAGAGAAATTTGGTTGAAATGTTTAGTTTATCCTTTAAATATATAATAGATTTTGTAAATTTTGCACCTCCGAAAAAACATATTCAATACGATTTTATTGCTTATTTTATTAAACTAAACAATAAATGATTTGACGGATTTTATCGCATATACATATTAGTTGCTTTTGGAATAGGAGATAGGATTATCAGTTGCATTACGCACATACTCGACTTAACAAAAAACTGTATTGTGATTCAGAATTATCAACAATTAAATACTCGGTATGTGATAATTTTTTTTCTTATGTGACATAAAATCCCCGTAGATACTTGATGTTTAAAAGTTATCTTTAAAATTGTATTGACACACTGAGACGTGTTAATAATATAATTTTCTCATTTAAACTATGTGGCTGTAAGATTGCTTGGAAGATACTATAATATTTTATTTTGCAGACGTTTGTGCTAAAACAGAATTCCAAACCCACTAAAGCTTCACCGTTCATCTAGGTTCATATTCGACACATAAGCTTTTTGTTCTTGTGTCATACCCACGCTACTGACTATTCATATAAATGGAGATGGCGTGGGCGACACATACTACATAGAGAGCTTCTACAAAAGGCACTAAGAGCTCTTCAAGAACACCATGCAACCACGAACATGAGGGCCGCATACATATACAACCTAGGACGTGAAGGCAGCACACTCCATTCTGGCGAGCACTGCTCCTCGCTCGGCCGACCTTCTATGTATGTTACGTGCGGTCGGCTATGAGCTTTTGGAACCACGCCTGGTTTTATCTTACCGCTACGTATCGTTCCGCCCCAGCCAAGCACTGCCATTTCGTTGACCTCTATGAGGGCGTTGGACCCCTAAAAATATTTTTTTTATATTTGTGCCAAACACTGTTCAATTTTTTACACATCATATAATCATGTTTCTCGCGGGCACACTTTGCCCCCACTCCCCTCCCCAACCACTCCTCTATCAACGAGTCAGTACGTTCCCGTGAATGTTTGCAGTACACGAAAGGCTTTCTTGGAGAAAAATAATTCGCTTCGAAAATTTATTTTTATATGGTTGTTACACCCTCAACTAGTCAAAATGTAAATATTTTGTGTTGCCATATTGTACTGAGTTACTTCTCAGCATTATTATACAGAAATACGAAAAATGTACAAATGAATAAACCTAATGATAACTTTAATATTTTTTCAAGTAATTATAATCATTTAACGCTGGAATACAAATCACACAACATTGAATAAACCAAATGGTAAATTTTAAATTATTTTCTAGTGATTATAATATTTTTTAGTCCTTATAGTATCCTATTTGTTAATAAAGGGTTTTCAAAAGGAAATTTTTACGCGTTATAAAGTATATTTCGCGATGTTAGGCAATACAAAAAATTTAAGTATGTTTATGGGCAGTTCAATTCTATCGCCTGTGCAAGACGTCTTGTCAACGGCGTTTCTCAATGTGTCACTATAGTATAAATGCCTTATTAACAAAACTAATTTTAAGCAGTAGTATCCTATAAACAATTAATAAATGTGTTTCATGTTTGTTTATACTTATGTTGTCTCTTAAAATTCCAAATGGAGCGCAATGCGTACGACACCTTGCTGTAAACATAGCTGTCTATTATTGTTTAAAGAATCCGATCTATGAGAGAGCTCGTCTCATTTGAGATTGCTGGCGGATATATTTAAACTGTGTAATGCCAGTTATTATGTAATAAATACCAAAGTTGTAGTTAATTTATATATTAATCATTATCAAACTTCGTTCTTTAACAACGTAAAACTAATTTACCAACGCGATGAAAATTGACTACTTGCAACATCTTTGACAGGAAAAATACCGATTAAATATTGTTTATGGCAATAGACAAACGAAAATAATGCACAGAAAAATGTTCCTTGAAGCTTACATGATCCAGAACAAAGTAGCACTGACCTGTAGTTTCATGTTGGTAACTGTCGCGCAAGTATAATTAGTTTTTAATTGTAATTTTTCAGTTGGGTAGTCTGATTCGTGTGAATTAAATTGTTATATAAACACGAATGTAATATCAATGGTAGAATAGCGCTATCAGTAAACCCAAATTAAAAAATCCCAACACTGCACTTAAGTTCTAATTTATATCATATTTAGTTTCAGTGTTAATATTAAAGAAAATACTTCAAATTTAGTAACAAGAAGTTACGAGCATAACTGATGAGCTTACTTTTCTCAAAGACGGTACAAATTAACCTTAAAAGTTAAATAGTTAGCAGTACATATAGGAATATTAAATAATTATAATTTATATTATTCTTGTGCTATATGCAAACATGTTGAACCTATAAAATAAAACTTTTGAAAATAAAGTATGTAAACATTAAATTGGCATTTTATTTGCCCTGCAGTTCTGAACACGAATGTGTTAGAAACTAATGTGTTCATGTCGTAAAATATTCAAAATTGTGTGTTATACATTACGAAGCATAACGTGGCCCAACATCTTAAAAATAATGTCACGTTACTTAGTAATAAATGTGTACAATATCTGAAGAAACTTTGGAAAATAGTCCTCACACACTTCATGTCATCACAAAAATTCAAAGGACTACAGTTTTTAAAAACTTAATAATACGGCATTATCAAAATACATAAAACTTAAGTCGCTGTATTTGGTACTACTTGTTCATGCGTAGTTAGATGAAATTCAGTTTAAAGGTTCTTTTAGATATCTCATTTGATAAAATTCTGTTTTCAAATTCTGCAACTACGTATCAAACTACTAACACGATGCGAAAAAAAAATACATAAAAAGTCGTGTCACTTTACAGCGAACTATATGTATTCAGAGTTAAATGAAAACATGGGAAATGATTTTTTAGACATCTGATATGATCTAAAAGTGTTTCAATTGTCACCATTTAGATAATACGTAAACGTAAACATTAAATTAATTTACTAAAGTACTATACGAGAAAAATATTTATGTATCTCCTGTAAACGTAATACGGCCAAATGAACGACATTTGTAAAATACGAACAGAGAATGAACAAAAACGTCTGTATAATGTGCTCCGAATATGAAGTAGTTCTGTAGTATGGTTCTTTAGACTACTCGTACGATGAAAATATTTTCAAACAGCCTCCATTTTTAGCCTTCTTTCCGAAGGAGAAAGTAAGCTTATGAGATCACCTTTCTGTCTCTGTAAATGTGTTGGTAAATGTGTGTGTTTCGTGTGTGAGTGTCCGTGTGTGAGTGTCCGTGTGTGAGTGTCCGTGTGTGAGTGTCCGTGTGTGAGTGTCCGTTAGTGAGTGTCCGTGTGTGAGTGTGTATCATTAAAAACGTTTGAACTAGTGGCAAGAATTTCATTAAAATGTGTACATATGCAGTACTTTTTAATCTGGCTAGACTTGTGTATATTTCATTCATCCTGTGTTCATTTTCTTCAAACTGGCTATCATTTATACATTTTTAGCATAGTATTACATATCTTACGAAATATTTTCAGATCTTCACCAAACTTGGTACACATTCTATAGACTACATACAAATCTGACTTTACTTTTCCGTATTTCGTTCATCCTGTGCTCATACTTCATATTTTTAGCATAATATTACGTAACGTAGAATCATGTTATGACTGCTCGGCGTTTTAATATGTGCACGCATAATATGCAAGTCAGAACAGTAATAGTAGAGTGTAGTAGGATAAGTAAGATATCTTTAGCGAAAAAAGAATATAACTTCAGTGCTATGTTGCCACATTGTGCGTATAAAGCGCCATCGTACAATATTTTGCCACAAATACGTTTGTCTTAAGTTTAGCCTAAGATTAGCGTTGTATGCACATTACACACTATGCCGTTATTTCTGGACCTCCTGTATGTATGTATTTATGTATGTATGTATGTATGTATGTATGTATGTATGTATGTATGTATGTATGTATGTATGTATATGCGACATATATAACAATTAATTTGAATTTATTATATAGTTATTCAAGATTGTTGCATTTAAATTAGAAAACATGTAGAAATACTAATTGTAATTCAATGCCAACTGTACAAGGAAATGAGACAAATTTTGCCACGGTTGAATTACATGCAGTAACTGCAAATATTTGTTTTAATGTTTATATCAAAAGTCGTAAATTTTCCGTAAACCATATTTAAACTATTTTCCATTAGCTGAAGGACTTGTCTTAACAGGAGAGAGAAATACCCGAGCTACAATGGTCTGTTAACGGATGCGCTTATAGATAAAAGTTTAAATTTGGTATGAGTCTGTCGTTGAGGTCTAGTGTTATTGCATCGTGTATGTGGTCGCCTTGCCTCGCAGACAGGGCAATCCAGAGGGATGAGAGACTTACCTGCATACACTATATACGTCCCCTGTGAGTGTAGGCAGACATGTCTTTGAGTATGCCAATGCTCACACGCCGTGTCGGCGCGGTGTAATTTCCTGCCGTGTGTTCAACTCCGCCTTGCTTTGATGCTCGGCTCCTCTGTTTTCTCTCAGCACAACCCCGCCTTTCCTAAAATAACGTCAATGCATGATATGTCTGCCTCAGGCACCCGCCAGAGAAATAACCTTGGTTTATCCGAGCAAAGGATTAGTAGCATCGTTTAATGCAAAAGGGAAAATATTTTGAAATGAAAGGGAAGCACAATTTCGTTGATTTCCTGCAGCTTTTCCCACGTGCTATAATTCGTAGCAAGAAATTTTAAATGTTATTGCATATCACAGTTTGATAAAAATTACATATTTAAGGAATATGGTTCCATAACTTTGGATTTATGGCTCTTCTTGCAAATCAAGTAAAACAGACATTCTTTTACGTTTTCCACGTTGACAGGCTATAGTGTATAGTTTACGTATTTTTTAGAATCCATACGACGTGATTTCTGTAACATTTGTGAACTCCGTAGTTGCTCTAGTAAGTAAATCGCTTTTTTTGTCGGCTCTTTCTCGTAACAATATAAATAATATGCTGATGTTGCAATAACTTAAGAAAATCGATTAAGATTGTACTATGCCCCTTCGTGCCAAATATATAGATACACTCATTGAAAAACGTGTTATCGAGAGGAAAATAATAACTACAAGACTGTAGGAAATAGTAATTCTAAATTTCTTCGTTTAAGGTTCTTTTATTAAACTCTAGACCTACGTTTAACTTAGATTTTAAATAAACTTAAACCTTTAAAAAAGCCACAGCAGTGATTTTTGTATTAACTCGGTTTTGTATCTATTAATAGTTTTACAATACAACACACAAAGTGAAAATTTTTTTTCTGAAATGCACAATAACTCGCTTTTAAAATTTCAGCTCAACATAATCTCTCTCCCCTCCACTCACGTACTATATTACCGGCAGACGTTTGTGCACGATACCTGCCTAAACAATGCTTGAACTGTAAACCAATCCGCAGCACGGCGGAAATTGGGTACTGGGTCTTAAAATAACTTTTCATGATTCCTTTCAAGCCTTTGTTTTTCTTGCCTGTAATTCTTGCGTGTGTTGTGAGTTTCACTAACGAAGGTTTCAACGGTACATTATGTAGTACATATATCTAAAATAAAATGAGCTACGGTATAAGCATGTAACGAAATCGATAAAACATTTGTTTAATGTTGTGAGTAGCTACAATAAAGGTTTTTGATCAATTTTTGCGTGTGCTGTGCGGGAAGAAAAATGCTTTACCTCCGATAATATACTTTTGGAATTTTTTCTAATGATTCTAAATTATTAAGAAAAAAACATATCTATATGCAGAGTAGCACGGCATCTAAAGTAACAAACCACAAACAATATTGGACGCTGAAACATTTATTTGGCGACATTAGATGCGCGACAATTTGCTGCAGTGTGTAATGCAATGAAACTGTTTTGTACATTCTGAGTGGTTAGATCATTCAAGTTCGCTGGCTTCCGCGACTGTTTTCTACCGTATAGGTGCTAGGCTACTGGTTGTAGCCGCGTATTTGTATCATGTATCCCCAACGTTTCGATAGGCATTGCAGCGTTCATCTTCAGGGCGAAGTTATAGCGGCGGTAACTGTATACCTTCTGAATCTCTGCCGCTGCCACCGAATTTTCATATACCAACCGAGGTCGTGCGGTCATGAGACAGGGAACCGAAGTTCCCATAACTCGTTAGGTGTGTCACAAAAACACGTGCACCTCAACTGACTAGTCGCAGATAAGTCAACTGATGGCGGGGCGCGTGTATCTGTTTAAGCTGGGCTCCGAACCCGTATTTAAGGCTGTACTGTAGTTGTTGCCATAGTTAATAAATTACGAGTAGGTGTTTCGGCGGGAAGTGAAGCTCCAATCAGCCACTGGGACTGGCGTGATGTAGTGTCGTGTTGTCTATCTAACGAGGTATATACCGGCAAGTGGCTATGTACATTACATTCATAGAGTAGTAGTGCGTGCGTCCCTGCAATCATGAGAGCCGCTCACGACAATCCCAGTTGAATACAGTCTAGCCACGGTGTTTAGGTTATATAACCTACAAACTGAGGATCAGACTTGAGAACCTCATGGTTATTTGATCTTGAGGCGATTGTAAAAGGAAAATTGCATTTCAGTAACACTTCTCTTGCGCCAAAAGTACCAGGACTATTAATCTCAGTGAAAGGTATGGCTCACCTGTGGTATTTTGGCATGCCTCTTTTTTTTAAGGGTGTCAGTAGTGGCCAGACGTATTAAATTAAATTTAAGGGCAAATGTCTCTTTATTTAGTTATTTTATTTTTAATTTTGAAATTCCCAGAGTGTTATCTTTGCTTATAAGTAATTTTATTTAATATTTGTAAAATTTTTAATAATTTTGTGATAAATTTTTTTTTAATTATATATATATATTTATTTATTTATTTAATTATTTATTTATAATTTGTATATTTTGGTGTGTTCACAAATCCCTAGGGCCTCGCCCTGACGAGCCGCACATGCCTAATTCATACGTGGATTCCTAGCGACATGGCTTGGCCCACACTATCTGCCGGTGCAC
>PNEQ01056605.1:29983-53281 GCA_003012365.1 Medauroidea extradentata
GGGGGGGGGGCTTAAAACTGTTCTTAGGGATTCTAACCCGTGTTACGTGGGCTTTGGATGATACGGCTAACGTAACTTATTTTCACATGTTTCTCTGAGCAAACCTGTCTAGAGAAAGCATTGGCGAGCAGTTGGTTGTCATTCGAAAGAGGTCTATAGATTCGGCCCAGGGCTGAAAGTACAGAACGGGGCAATGCACTTCATGAGTATCTGGCACTTGTACACTCGGTGTAACATAAAATGGAAACCTGGACTTAACAAACTAGAATTTAAACTACTATGGGACGTAGCTATGCCCTAAAAGACAAATCAGATGGTAAGCATATAGTCACTTGCTTAGCAAATAGGTAGCTACAAGATATAATTAGAAAATCTGTATATTGAACCCGTCACCTCTCTTTAACGAACTTAATAATTACTATTCAATTCAAATAAAGTAGATAGTATGTTTCTTAAGCCGAGACATTACTGTAGTCGACAAAAAATTAAGAAAAATTATAGAACACACATTTAATAAGCTCGGTAAAATTTGTAAATCAAAGTATCCCAGATAATTAAATAAAAATTCATAAAAATTACAAAATGAGTTAAAATAATTGACAAACAAAAAGTTTTTAAAAATGTTAACTTCTTTAAAATTATGCGGTTAAGCTTCGACTAACAAAGTTGACAGCTGGAAAGCTTCTTTGCACTTACAAGTTTTTTTGTGAATTGAATTGACAGTGCCATCACGGTGAGTGAGTGAAGATATTTTAGGCAGAACTCAACATCGAGGTCTTTAGCGCTGGTGAAGGGCAACGTGATGTGAGTGTGGAGCAGTGCCGGAATGAAAGGGCGGGGGAGGCGGGAGATCTCTGAGATCCATCATGGTCATGGTAATAAAAATTACTCCTTGAGTAATCACAGATATCATCAGGTGCCAAGATTGAGGCATTAACCTTATTTAAATAAACCATTGGTAAGAAATTAAGAATTCAAACGGACATTTACTTTACTTTTACAAACGTACCTACATTAAGTTAAACTTATACATTTAGACTTAATTTAGAATTTTAAAAACTACGGGTAATTTTGTATTTGACGGGCAGCTGACACCAGCACTGCCAGGATCCTCATCGACCCGACCTCCAAACAACCTTCCTTTAAGGTCATTCTTGTGGCTGCTCCCCCCCTGGCATACTCTCGACACAGTTTATAACCTTCTTAAACCTTGATAACGACCAAGAATAGGCCGAGCCCCACCCTGAGAGAGACACGGGAACTCTCGACATATACATGTTAACACCTCGCCGGCCACGTACGAATTCCTCACAAAACGTTTTCTCCTCGACTCTCCTTGCGCCTGACTCTGCTGACCAAAGTAGTTCTTCTCGGGCAACTGGTAGTCAGCCATCGCTACCAACGCCGCGTTTTTCGCAATCGACGGGCTGTGTCGAGCAAACCAAAGTCGCACATCGTCGGAAAAATTAGGTCTAGCTCATCGCCTGTCGAAGTCAGAGTTGATTTGCACAACAGCGTCCGTCGGTTGTGAAATTTGCATGGCCCCAGAGGCACACAGCTGAACGAAAGAACTGTGGAACTACTAAAACAGAACAATTAAACATCCAAAAATTTCCAACCGCGACAATACGTTAAGTTATAGGAGATTCTATGCTTCCCATATTTGTAGTGGTCATGGTATGAATGATGTAAATACAGTATTCATGTTGGGACACTAACGCATATTCTCAAATTATGTGGCACATGTACACATGTATGTGCCCCTATGTTAGTGCCAGGATGTGCATGGTCTTAAGTTTCATTACTCCCTGTGTTTCTCCCTCAGATACTTTGTGGGTAACCATGGGAATGCTACACGGAGAAATAACGCCACTGAGCTGCTTGTCACAGACCCTTTATGCTTGATGACGCCCAGGACCAAGTGGTTCACTGTCAGCCGAGATAATGCAGCGGGCACATTGTCCTCTTTCGTCGAATTGGAGGCCCCTCTTTCATGGACAGTTAGACAATATGGATGTGGCTATTGTCAAGGGACTATATTAGGTAGGATGTGTGTCCCTGTGACTTGCCAAGTTTTTAACTTGCGCCAGAGGTCGTATACTACTACGTGTACACACGACTACGGAGGTACATGCTGCAGGAAAACATTCCCCTGACCTAAAAGAGTAAGGTAAGGTAGGTGGGCTTTACGTCTCATCGACAGCAAACTCATTCGAGATGGTGAAACATAACTTGGTACAATGACAGGAGCTGGGAGAGAAGTCGGTAATGACCGTTGTTAAGGGGCCCGCCTCGTGGCACATGTGTTTGTGTGAGTGAGGTATGGTGCTAAGGGCGACGTCGTATGGGCCCAACGGTGCGTTTCCTCTACACTTAAGGCGCGCAGTCTTCGCGAAAAAACAAATTTCCTATAGGACTTTAAGTGGTGACCCTGTTGTTTTATTTACGAAATCACTTTACTAAAGTCAAATGCACTACCCTTAAGTGGTTTCACATGTATTCGGCTAGTATATTTTCCGCTATAGCAGCCTGAAAACCCCGTTTTAACCCATTTTGACGTGCTCTAAAAGGGGATTCATAATACGTGTGTTGTCTTGAAAGTACTTAAGGGCAGTCGTCTGATGTGTGTGTTCTTTTCGTAGAGAAACGGCGTGAACACACGTGTGTTAGTTTCGGTGTAAAACGTTTTCTTCAAACACGCTGCAGTGTGATTTTATGGCAACGAGGCGGGCACCTTAAGGAACCATCACAGCATTCGCATGTAGTACTTTTCGGGAAATCATGAAAACCAAAGTCAGGATGGCCGGAGTCGGAAATCTAATCCAGGCAGGGCCTTCAAAAGGGAGGGGGGCAAGGGGACCAATGCCTAGGGGCCCGGGCTCAGGGGGCCCGGGTCCACGAAAATTAATTTATAAAAAAACTGTAGTTCAAATATATTCCAGTGCCAAAAAATGTACTTTTTATGTTTAAAAAAGTAACAGACAAATCAAGGAAAAGCGCGTATCAATGTGCTAAAAAGAATGATGGAGAGCTGTAGCGCAGCTGATGAGAACGACAGGGCGAGAAATTCGCCCAGAACCGCTTGAGCGCTGGTGCAGTGACTGCCGTTGCAACTCGGTGCATGTGCGTAAAGTAACGGGAGGAGGAAACAAAACACACTCAGTGACAGGTTGTGTAACCTCAACGTCAAGAACAGTGGGTAATGGCCTGTGGTTAGCAACACATTCTAGTATACATTGCGTTTCCAGCACGCGTGTTTTAGTGTTGTATCATGCTGTGTCGTTGGTGTTGTACAAGGTAGTGTTTTTGTAAGTTGTAAAGTGCCAGACAATTAAAAATGGATACTTGTTACAATCACAAATCAGGAGCTCAGAAACGCAAAGAATGGCAAAAGAAACTTGACAGAGGGAGAAAAGAATGTAGGACATTATTTGACGTTGGAATTAAAGTATATGCAGCTGGTGCTAACAATCATAATCCAGAAAATGTCTCTTAAACGCTTTTATGAACGCCATAACGTTGAAGAAAGTGAAGATTGTGATCGATGTATTTTTGACTAAGAACGGCTGTAGAAGAGAGTCCTACCTCAGAACCTAACCTAAAGAAGATAATTTTATAGAAGAGCATGGATCTCCAAGAACTCTAGATACTGGAATCGGGGCTATAATCATACACATTCAAGTTTGGGACTTCTAAAATTCAAGGTGATATACCACAGTATAACTGAAACTTTAGTGAAAATAAGCCCACCTGAGATGCCGCCAGACCTGCCAAGTGATGGAAAAAGGGCATTTCCAAAAAAAGTTCTTTTTTTCCAAAATACTAAACGGAGATAGTGTTAAGCTAGATTTATAACATCACTTAACGTACGTACAAACATACGCACGTGCGTTAAGTTTCGGGCATTGGATTCACAACAGCAATTAATTTAAAGATGCACAAAATTGTTTTTGTCTTAAATAAAATGTCGATAATAATGATCGCACATACTTTTTGTTTGTCGAAACAAATTAAATAGTTTATGACAATAAGAATATGTTTTATTAAAATGAAATAATATTTAATTGTGTCTTACGTTTGCATAAACTGCAATCACAACTACCACTTAGCGTACGTACGAAGTAGAAAGTTGATCAACTTCGTTACGTAAGCACGCTACGTGACGCTGTGAATGCTTGCATGCGCACTTATTGTTTCAACTTCTACACATGCGTACGCGCGTACGTTACGTAGTGGTTGTAAATCCAGCTTTAGGAGAGACTGGCTTGTACGGAGTGATACTGTTGACTCATTGTTTTGTTTCCAGTGTAGGCTTTTCTATAGTACTTGTTGGAGTGAGAAATCTGATTCAAATAAGTCTGTTTTATTGAGTAACAATGGGTGGAAATACGAATGCGGCTATACGATAAATTACCACCGCATGAAATGATCACTTGACACAAAAATTGCTGCATCAGATGGAGAGAGCTACAAAGGAAGTTAAATAACACAGCAGACATTCAATCGCAGCTTGACACGGAGTTGGCGTCAATAACGAAATATTGGAAAGAAATATTTCAAATATTGTTATCTGTAGTTATGTTTCTTGGAGAGCGAGGTTGTCATAGGCATAGCCCAATATACATTGAATGTACATATTGAAGGGATAATTTGTGTAAAAATTATTAAAGACTGTCCAATAGAATTGAGTATCAGATGTTCTTAGTACTAAGCGGTGGCAAACACGGCAATATAAAACAGGCTAGAATTGTAGTACAGATTTGGTTCAAGTTTTGTTGTACTCGGTGTAAATAGTGTTATGTGATAGGGATGTTAGTAGGATGATTAGGGAGAGTTAGTGTATATTTTATATGTTGGACTGGGGAGATGATGAGATGAGAGCCAGGGTAGTCGCCCACACATCTGTAAGTACTCTGGGCTGTGTAGCCGTCAACAGTGACGAAGTGCCGGTCGACCCCTCCTGCTGCCTGCACGAGGCCACCAGGGGGTGGAGGCGAGGAGAGCTAACCAACGGCCAACTCTCCCAACTGTTTAATTTAAATTTTAAGTATTTGTATATGTTTTGCAATAAGTATAGGTAATTATAAGATCTAATGATGTAGAAATTAGAGAAATGTCAACTGTGATTTATGGAAATAAAATCTCCACGAAAGATGGTCGTAATCGCCCGAATTCGGAGAAATACCGGAAGGCCGGGGATTTGAAACAAAGCTCCTGATTGCCTGGGGGGAGCCGCGTCTGAAATCGCCGCTTGGCCTGCGTGCCGGCAGCGGTGCCGAGAGAGACGAGTCTAGGACCTAGCCGAGGACGGATGCGTGTGTCTGTGTCCTGCGGGTCCGCATCTCGGTAGGCCACCAGGGGTGCGTTACCAAGAGCCTTTATTACGAGTTTAATTACGTTTAATTGTCGGGCAAAGGTGATTAGATGTCCGCCGATTAAATCGCAATTCGCAGGCCAAGAAGCTGGCACAGTGGCCTGAGTGCGGTGCGGGAGGTCGTTGTCGATTCCTGCCGCGAATAAGGGCGTTTACGACCGTGTGGAGTGGGTTGCCGTATAAAGAAATATCACTCGTTTCACTTGGTAGTTTGAACCTATATAGATTCTCGCAAAATAAGTGTTGAGTGGTTGGTCACTTACTGACATTGATTGACTTGTGATCTTGAGTAAATCAAACCCGCTGGGCTAGTCGAGGCAATTCCTGGCACGGGATAGATTTAATCAAAGCCTACATTGATTAATCAACTAATTAAAATAAAGTAACTCCGCTCTAAATAGAAGGGGGAGGTTACAAGGTTTTGCGTTTAGAGAAACCTCTGAAAGAATAGGGGATCACGACAATGACACCTTTTTGGGGCTGATAAAGCTATTATTTGAATACAACCCTTTAGTGAGAGAGAATATATCAAAAATCAAAGAAGGCTCAAGAAGAGGGAAAACGGCTTCAAGCGCATTAGTTGTCCAAAGATTCCCGAAATGAATTCATACAAACCTGTGGTATCAGAGTTTGGCAGAAGAGAAAAAATTTAAATATTTTTGGTATTTTCAACAAAGAAAAATATTCAACATTGTCTTTTATTATTCCTTTTTGTGTGTCCATTTTTTTTTGTATTTGCATGTTTTTATATTCAGGTAAGTCCTAGTTTAAAAAATGACCGTATAATAAACAGCAAAGATGTGTACAGTTTATATTATATCAAAAGTTCATGACTGGGAATGGGCATATTTTTTCAGCATAAAAATATGACAATCAAGTACGTCTTGGTAAAAGAAAATAGCCTGCAAGCTATCAGACTGACAGTTATATATTTTTATATGAAGGGCGGGTGGTGTGTACCGGTACTCAGTCAATTACCTCCATCAGGAGCCTGGACAACTAGTTGCTCAGGGGCCCGGGAAACCTTGCACCGGACCTGAACCCAGGTCTTCCCGAATGCGAGTCAACCTGATACCGTTGCGCCAACTTACTCGGTCGTACCTACAAAGGATGAATGGGTTTCCGTGAGGATGATATGATCTGTAATGAATAGTGAGATTATATTCTTTTGCTCAGCACTCTCCCGTATGAGCTCGCAGACATCGCAGCAGCAACAACGGAACCAGTTTCTGCAGCACCAAAAGCAGATCCCCTCCCCTTTCAGGGAATATAATGCCCTTAGTTCGTCGTTTTTTCAGCAGGGAGCCTTCCAGAGTTAAAAATTGTGTGTAGAACTGTAGGCTGTCCCAAGTGGCATTCAAGATGCCGAGGGTATTTCTTGTGGTTATTGTTATCATACTCAGTTAAACAGTTACGTGTCAGTACAGTATTTAGATTAAAATTATAGTTATTAATAGGAGTATGAACTGAAATGTAACTATGAATATATGCATGCAATTTTATGCAGCTACTCACTGGTTATTGTGTTTTATAAACCTGTTCTGTGGTCCTGAACGCATCTGGCCTGTGATTGGCCAGGCAAGCGGCAAGTAAGGAGGCGGTAGGTTCGCGAGAGGAGTTTTCTACACCTGTTTTGTAGTATGGAACATAGTGTGTCATTGAAGTTGGTTTTCTTTGCGTATCAGAAAGTTGATTGAAGATTATATATTACTATTATAAAATAAACATACAAACAAGCAAGATTTACACATTACCATCACACATGTCACGCGAAGTCTCCAAGCAGGGCTACTGTAATAGTCTAGCTTTCGATCGCTTTTGAGCGAAGTAAAGGTATTTGTTTCATGCTAATTTACTATTTTTATGTTTCTCGTAGTTTGACAATTTTTATTTTTATTTATTTTAATTTTTAGCTTATTTGAGTATTTATAACTAATATATATATATATATATATATTTATTTATTTTCAGTCAATATGGACACATGAGGATTATACTTTTATGAAGTAAGTTGCCCTGCAGGTTGTCGTGTTCTGAATTTTTTTCATGGTGGTTGGGTTGGGAGAGGGAGAATGAGAGATTTAGGGAATTTCCTCTTTCACACCAGGGTTTCACAGTAGTCTCCCAGAGCTCTGATTAGGGAATTTATGGACTCTGGTAGTCACTTGAGTATTCCTGTTGTCAACTTTTGTTCGTGTAGCCTGGATGTTCATGTCTGGCTGGTATCGTCCACAATATAGCGAATAAACTTATTCTGCAACCGCTGGATCATTGTGTTGTGTGTGTTTGTTGCTGTACTCCAGACAGGAGCAGCATATGTTGGTGTGGGTCTCATGAGGGTGAGATAAATTAAGAACGCCATTATAGACCTGTAGAGTTTCTGTTGATGAATGGATAGAACTGTCTTAGCCGAGATTTTTTATGCATGTATTTGCTCCAGCAGAGGAATGTGTCCATTTATACTTCCAAATATTTCACTGAGATATTGTTCTGTATTTGTTGGCAACAAAACCTGAGATGATGTACAAGTGGGGGTCGTCGGGTGTGAAATAATATGGCCTAAGTTTTAAAGTATTGGCCTTATTTCTCCACCTGGCCAGTCATGTTTATAACGTGTTGAGGACAGACTGTATTCGTGGAATGGCCCGACTTCTACTCATTGATGTAACGAAGATGGTGTCATCAGCGTAACAACCTATGTGGGCGCCAACAACCTTCGTAATATCAATTATGTATACAGGATGTTCCGGGAGTAGACTTCAATAAAGATGTGGGTAATAGAGGGGTCCGACTTACCAAATGAATTAAACTTCTATAATCCGATTCGCAGCCGTCTAAAAGTTATGAATTTGTAAAGAAATTGTGGCTATACTCTACCCTGAGTCAAGAATTTTAATTCAAATCTGTCAATATATTGTTATAAGTAAATCCTCCAGCCACGTGTGCATTTTGTTCATATCTTACTGCATATTTTATTTTCAGGCAGAAACTTCAAACTATTTTTAGCAGGGTTTGTACCGCGGAAATCATGTGATTAAGGTAAACCAAGTTTTATTATTTTGGTATTTTTTTTTTAATGTGAGAGAGTATATTGCTGCAAGTCCGCCAGTTTAAAAGAATCAAGTACGTCATGCATAAATATTTCGTGAACTACTTAACCGATTACAATCAAATTTATACTTATAGACAGATCATTATGACGAATTTTATTTTTTGAACTGTTATGACCGGCAATATTTTTCGACAACTACTGGACCAATTGTAACAAAAATTCACTGTTTAACAGATCATCTTCAATAATTTTATTTTTCTTTCGGAAAGTTAAACCAAAAACTTCCAAGTGCAACTATTACATCTATATTCTTTAAGTTATTTGTGTATAATTTGAGCTGTAAGTTAATATGACATACGATATTTATTATTAATGTCGTGCTGTGTCCAGATATGTTAAAATTTCTTTATAATTATTCTAGTTATTGCATGTTGAATACAATAGGGCCACAAGTGCTAAAACCTTCATTGCAGGAAATCAAGGTTAAGCTAATGACGGCAATAAAGAAATCGAAACCCTATATTTGAGCACAGATTTTTTATTTGGATGTAAAATTATGTACTGCAACAATGGCTTATTAAAAAAATGGTTAGGTCTTGAAGATAATTTTTTATCACTTACATCCCTATTGCAAAACACATGTTGTTATAAACTAGTTGCATTATCCGATGCTTGTAGCCAAAAGTGCTATACATGTACGTCTATGTTAATGTGAACTGTATGTACCAATCTGTAATATTAATGTTAACTATATAATTTATTACAGCAAAAATAATTATTTTTACTCTTTTATTATTTACAATCAGTTAAAAAACTCGAACAAACATCTCTGTGGAGAATTTACACTTTTACCCTTATTGGTTCTGTTATTTTTGAAACCTCTCTGTTACTTTTATTACAAAGTGCTAGTTAACTTGGTTTTTCATTATTAATCGTGTTTTAAGAACTATCACAAGAGTAAAATTACAGATGACAAGCATATAGTCTACACTGACAAGATAGAAGAATATTCTAACATGAAAACAAGATTCTCTCCTATTCCGGATCGGATGGTTCCTCAATGCTCTTCTCACTACAATTAGATTGCTGTAAAATGAGACTGATGATGGCTTTTTATAATTCCATTTTCACAACGAGACAACATGTAGTATTTCTCTCTCTCTCTCTCTCTCTCTCTCTCTCTCTTTCTCTCTCTGTTCGGTTATGCCTGGTGAGTAGGTGTAGGCACGGCTCAGTGTTGGTACTGAAGGTCTGCCTATTGTCACTTTCCAAGTGAGGACAGTCTTAGATGTTCCTTCAAAATTTGTGTTGTAGGAAAATTGTAAAGGTCTTTTTCTACCTTTATTTCTCGTATACTTAGCCACGAAATGTTTTCCTTGTCAGTATTCACCGAAAAGCTGGTTCCATTAAATTTTATGAGTGTTTTGAAATCCATGAAATCTTATGTATCCATCTCTGTTACTTTCAGAGGATTGCTTCTCTTTTTGGCCATACAACATCTGCAGAAATATTTTCGATGGCATTGTCCTCAACTGGAGGTGTCAGTGACCTTCCGGACCCTACAGTGAGTTTTTCCATAGTCCTTAGCGTTCATTGTGAGACTGCTAAACATTTAAGTTTGTATTCCTAAACAAAAAAATATTCAAACTATAAATAAAATTTTGTTTACTGTAAAAATTGCAAAATGATGAAATATGAGGTAGTAATAAAACATTATTTTGCTATAAGCGCATCTTTAGAGTATTTAAGCCTAACGATTTACAAACACTTTAAGGCCGTGATCTTTCATTTATTTCAAACTATTGCAAATAACTCGAATATTTTGTAACCAAATGCTTTTAAAAATTTTGAGATTGTGTAGAGTCATACGATGAACAGTTTTGCCTGGGCGTTTTTGTAATAATGTACCGTTTGCTGGCAAAAAATTATTTACCTTCATTTTGGCTTATTTTGACAACAATATATGTGCTATTTCAGAGGCAAAAAAACCTAAAAATCCGTTTGGTGTATTGCAACAGAAAATTTCATATACAAGCGATGATAAATAAGAGTCAAAAGTGGCAGAATGAATTTTTTTATACATGTCATAATTTGCGTTAAAAATATTTTCGAAATCACTGCAAAACTAAGGTGAAGGGCCTTAATTAACTAACCTCAATTTATGCATGCTTCATAGTTCGTGATTCATTTAATTAACAAAGAAGTGCTCAACATTACTTTTAACTCAGGATTCTTATCCACAAATATTGTTTTAGAAATTAATACAATAATGTAATATAATTTGTATTTATGATTATTCATTTTGACATTTCAAATACAATAATATATTACAAAATGTGAGGTTGTAGTGTGTAAACACAAATATTTAACAGTTACATTGCATCCGTGTTATTTTGTACACAGATTTTTCTATGAATACCTAACGTCAATTCGTCTATACTTTATAGCCAGTGAATAATAAATGCAATATAAATAATACGATTACCACACTTGCTGCATCTGATAATTTTGTAGGAATTAACAGAGTCTTGTTTAGAAACACGTTGTACAAAATTGAAACGTAACAATCATTCCATTAAGCTTCTTCAGTATCGTTAACACAGCATCAACAAAACAATGAAGGTCAACAAGAAGGATGTATACTGCCAACTTTAAAAAGTGAAATATTGTACGGATTGTGCAGTTATATTTCACTGCTCCTTAAAATAATTTATAAGTTTTATTTACAAAGAACAAATAACTTACAACTGTGTAATGTCATAAACAAAAAAAAAAAAAAAACCTCGAAGATCTTTATCATGCTTTAGGGCCGTATGTGTTAGCAATATGAAAGAAACTTTTTGGCAATACAGCCGCATGTCACTAAGACCGTGTGACATGAAACAGTAAGTACATTGTTTTTGTGTAATATAGCCATAAGAGACATGTGGCTGTGTTGCACAAACATTTATAATTCAATTTGTATAACTTCAAAAGGACATATTTCTATACCACATTTGTTTATTTTCCTAGAACTTGTGGCCTTACAGCATTACATGCAGATCTTTGCGATGTTTTATGTAGAAGCCATAAATATTTTGCACTTTGGCTCTATTGTGTTCAACGTGCGATTTATATATATAGGCACACACATACATACGCACACAAACAAACACTCCTTCGGGCTAGCTTCAAAATAGCTCTGAACAACAGCAATAAACCCTACATAAATCGAAATTTAGATAATAACTTTTAAAAGTACGACATTTTATTAAAATGTGTGATACAAATCTTGAAATTTAATGTATTCCTTGCGTTAAAAGATGATCTTACGAAAACTGCGCTTACAAATTTCCAATACATTTTAACTTGTTTCGATACATAACAGACAAAAGTAATTACGTAGCAAAAACACGCAGTCCCTTTGCTTGAAGTTTACAGAAATATTAAAATTTTAACATTTCACGTTAAAACAATAAAAACACAACGTAGACAGAATTATTTTAAGTGTTCCTCTTTTTTTCGTAATCCATGCATTACTTTAGTTATTCACGTTTTCGACTGATTTTAGTATGTCTATGTACTTCATAATACATTAAGATTTTTGTGCTTCTTATGTATGCATTAATAACGTTTGTGTTTTCTTTAACTCAACTTTAGAAAACGGAAGCGTGCAATGGTCTAAAATACTTTCCCAAATCTACGAATGAAAAACTACTGCGTAGCTTCGAGAGTGTAACATTACACCGCAAATTGCACTTTTGGTCTGACATTTGAATAACGGAAATACGGGTGACGTAATGAGCAAAAAATTTCGAACTAGTGTCGTTAAAAAGTTACGAAGACAGATTGAAATAAACATTGAATGAATAACAATAATATCGTTAGTTTTAAATGTGATTTATAGTATTTAACTAATGCTATTGACAGAAAGCTTTGGGCAACCATGTCACCTGAAATGAAAAACGAATAAATTAAATTATTGGCTATTTGTTTTCCTAGTTTCTGTCCAGAGCAGCCTTTCACGTATTTGTCACATTTTTCGACAGGTATATTTCTGTGGTGTTCGGGTAAAGTGTTATAACTCGAAAAACTGAGAAAATTTTGCTAATTTAGAAGCACATTGTACATGTTATGTTCTACGTCCGGGTAAATGGCTATAACTTTAGTGGTTATGAGAAGGTAAAAAATTAAATTTGGAAGTATGTTTGTTCCATTATACACAGCAGAACTTCGAACTTTCGTCTTCGATTTTCACAAAACGACATTTTTTTACTTATACCACTTTACCCAAACACCACAGATTTATGATGGCATGCATAAAGGATAGAACAAAATAGAATGATACAGAAAACGTGAATCGTAAATGTAGTTAGAGATTAGTGAATTCTAGAGAACATAAATGTTGTATATAAGGTAAGGAAAAAATATAATTAACTATACGAACCGTTATTTTGAACAAATCATTTAATAGATGTGATCAAAAAGGGTCGCTCCATACAACATAATTATTCTTCCCGTCGTAATTCAGTAGTAACTGATGTTTGTGAAACAGCAGATAGCACAGCAGTAGCTGCTTGCTCATTCCTGCACCCCCTCCTCTTCACTTCCCCATTCAACCAGACTCGCCTTTACATGGACAGACGTCAGCCGGCAGCTGTGACTCAAATAGTCTCAAAGCAACAATTCCTGCTCGTACATCTTCTCTGGGGATGTTCGTTGAAAGATACATGCGATGGCACTAACTTCTCGCTGGTTGGAGTATTAGGGTATTTGAAGCTGACGTCAGTCCTGTTTTATCTATTGTGGTATTTATAGAAACGCCAATTGAGCTCGTTTGTGTGTGCGTGAGAGAGCGAGATAGAGCGAGAAAGAGAAAAAAAAGTCATTCTGTCAATATTAGTAACTAACAAAATAAGTAATTTGGACGTACGCCACTGTAGCAAATAGTTTGTCACAGAGTACCAGAGAATACACACACATAAACAGACAAGTAAACAAACAGAAGGACTTTGTTTGCAACCGGCAACTTTTGTTTGTTGTATTGACTGTTTGTTTGTATTCTCTAGTTTTCTGTGAGACACCATTTGCTGCAATGACGTATGTCCAGAATTCTTCTTTAGTTTGTAACTTGCCCCCATAGCAAGAATCGTTTAAAGATAACAACAGTTACTGCACAAATGATCAAGCAAAACACTGTGCCCGTTTAAACTTTTTTTATTGAATGTGGAGCTTAATATTGTTTATTGTTTAGGACGTTATTCATAGTCGTTTTTTACTCTGTCTAGTGCAGGTTTATCTTTGATCTAATATGTGTCGTATTCATAGCCCCAGCCTGAAGCTAGTCCTAGGATCATCTAGTGTTAGTTCGGCCTAACTGCTAGACCGGACCAAGGATAAGTTTAAAGATGGGCTAAGTCATAAATAAACATGTCGGATCATTAAAATCTAGGACATCATCTGTGTTATACATGTTGGTTAAGGGCGCGACTTCCGCAATTTTCATCACCATTTTTTTATTTTCTATTTGTACCAGATATTTTTTTCTTATTTTAGACACAAAATGTGACAAAATTTGGCTCTTATGAAATTTTTTTATCCCTCATAGTTTTCGCGTAGTGGCTTGCTAAGTCATATTTTGCATGTTTCCGTTTTAACGACTACACTAAATCCAACTAACATACCAAACTCAAAAAAATCACAGTGGATAAAGACATTGCAGGCTACAATGACATGCTCATAAAATCAAAGAATAAAAATTATTTGAATTAAAAAAATGATGAAACTGAAAATAAAAATTTAAAAAGTTCAATATTTTTTTTAAAATACCAATAATTTTTATTCTTTAATTTTATGAGCATGTCATTGTAGCCAGCAATGTCTTTATCCACTGTGATTTATTTTTTTAGTTTGGTATATCAGTTGGTTTTAGTGTAGTCGTTAAAACGGAAACATGCAAAATATGACGTTAACAAGCCATTACGCGAAAACTATGACAGATAAAAAATTTTTCATAGGAGCCAAATTTAGTCACATTTTGTGCCTAAAACAAGAAACAAATTATCTGGTACAAATACAAAATAAAATAATGATGATGAAAATTGTGGTAGACCGCGCCCTTATGGGTTATCATGAATATTTGAAACAAAAATATATTATATGTCTACCTTGATCACTTATTTATTCATAACCACTAGTGGCTAAATTTAAAATAATCAAGTTGAAACTTTGTGAGTAAAAAAGTTCGTAGTGTGTGTTTATTCAGCTGTTAAGAGACATGTCGTGTAATGTTTAGTATTGAAACCTTCCTTTACATAAAATATTCTGGCAAATATTACCAACATTTTTATGCGAAATTTTGCTGGTTAATTTTCTTGTTAGTTCTGCACATAATACGAAAGCATATATAGTTTAATAAGTGTTTAATACTTATCTAGCGTTACGTCCGTTAAATACATTTTTATAATTACTACTTAAATATTTTCATTGCCACTAATTCAACCTTTTTATAGACACTATAACACAAATTATTACTGTTTGATTTATTTACGCGCGTATAAGTGACATCAATGGAAATAATTCAAACTGTAAATGCAATAAGAAAATGCTATTGTTAAAAATCTGAAACACCAATGTAAATAACGTGACTTATCTTTTTCTTATTTACTCTCATAAATCACTTATTAAATAAAATGTAACCATTCCCGTGAATTACATTAGATTTTACGTAGAAAATTAATTTTCCGGTTTATATATACTGAAAGTTTAATCAACAAATACAATGTTTAAAACCATATTACGTCAGGCTTCATGATGAATATATCATTAAATTTTTTATGACTTCATGCACTGACTCGTCAATACTTTTCTATGTATTCAGGTCCTGCATATTTATGACAATCACCGTACCTATAAGGATAACATCACTTGTAAATGCAAACTAGACCATTGTATGTAAAGTATTATAATTTTATTTCCCATCGCTTACAACAGTAAGAGTGTGCATTCCTACTTCACTACAAAACAAACATATTGAATTTTATTATTTTTTTTTCAAGTGTCCGTGATTTAGTGAACTGATTTTATGATTTCTGCCAAATATATCTGCCGAAATATTAACACTTCTTACTCATGTACATCAGGTGAACGCTGGGCTGGTACAATAACATAGGACATGGCTGATTCATCTCACAATTTGTGTAATGTTGAATGTGGCAATCTCTAATAATCTTACTATCGACAAGAAGTAAAGCTCATTAAAAATACACTTTTGTGAATATTTTTATTTAATTTCAACATTAATTTGTTTTGTATATAATTTATTATTAAACAAAATGCAGCAACCGAAAGTATTTATATTGAACAATTAGTATCCAGACAGTTTTAATTAACTAAAGGAGCATATTGCTATTCAGTCGGTCAGTATTCACACGCATAGTTTTATTCAACATTTGAATTCTGGCTTTTAACTAATGCTTTGTGTTCTCTCCCGGCTAGAAAATAAAAATTTATTTAATTTAGACTTTTATGTCGCTAAAATGTTTTCTTATAATTCTATTGTACCTCTTGTACGCATTTCATTCAACATATGTTCATTAATCAACTGACTTGTTCCTTAATTAACTAACCTTAAACAACATAATTTCTCATTGGTTAAACACCGGATGCATGATCAGCACAAACGACGATCGCTGTTATCGCACTTTTAAATCCAAGTATATTTTTTGTCTGTAAACGTGTATCCTAGATTAAAGCTTCAAAATCAAAGTGTAATTTTTTCACAGAGTATTAATATTGCGGTGACAGTAGGTAAATTACATTAGCTCAAAATTAGATCACGCAACGAAAAAACCTGTTTCGATGGTAATTGTGTATTTTTATAATTGTGCTTTTATGTTTACATAATATGCGCAATTACATATAAATTACAATTAATAAAAATAACGGAAATGAATTTCGGCATGGTTCAACCGACAATATATACTCCATTTGCGCATTTAATGATGCATTGACTTCAACGTTGGGTAACCGTGCTAATCAAGTGGAGTCAAAGAGATCAATGGACGAGTCTTAGAAATGGGAACGCGGGACGAGATGGAAAAATAGTAATCTTACTTGGTAAAAAATCCGAAGAGGTAAAGGATTATAAAAGAAGGGTATTATATTCAGAAAGACGGAGAAAGGCATGATTGCGGTCTTTTCTCAAGTCACTTCTTCTGTTGAAAGACATCTGCGACGACTAGTGAGTATCGGCGGAGAAGGGATGGCAGCGGAGAAGGGATGGCAGCGGATAAGGACGACAAAGTCATATATGAACTGCACTTGTGAACACGTGGATGAAATGTACCACCATCCCGGGAACAGAAACTCCTCCTAGAATGATGACAGTTGAAATGGAGAGCTCCAAAACTTGGCCACGATAAAGTTTACTGTGTTGGAAATACGTGACCCAGCAGAAAAAGTGAATTAATGAAAATATATTGAGGATTGAGTACAGGTTGCCTCGGAATTAAATTTAATGTTCTTTGATATGTTGTAGGGGATTCTAAAATTATGTAGAATTATATATGACCAAGGGATGCTGCGGCTCGGAAATACCTGGAAATATACTCACGAGACTACATTTAAGTTTCGTAACCCGAGTCCAAATATCTGTCCAGTACGTAAAATACATTTTAAATAGTTCGCATTGAAAAGTTCCGCTGAAATTATACAGTTTACATGAAGAGTGTATTACGATCAATGTTATATTAAAACTAGCAGTCCCCCGCGGCTTTGCTCGCGAGTATTATTCGTAACTAATAATATTTACTTTAATTTAAAAACCTCTTTGTACACAAGATTGGTACTTCAGTCATCAAGTGTTAGAATGTCCAAGCGGCTAGTTGAACTAAGTCTATAGCAGGATAAGTAGCTATAGCTGTCCACGCGAAAAGCAGTCTTAAGTTTGTCCCTGCCACTAACAGGGACTTAGCCTGGGCCTTATTTATAGCCCTGCCTATTTGACGTTCTATGGTAGTTACCGACACCTAAGGTAAGAGGTTAATCGAATGAGAAACATCTGTTTACCCTATGCACAACCATTGGTGACGGTGCCCTCAATAATATATTTTAAAAATATTCACTTTAACTTTATTGACATCACAAAGTTTCAGAGGGTAAAGGTTTCGCGGAAACGTATTTGGTGCCCTACACTTGAAATTAGTGGGATGATATATCGTCGGTTTACTGCCAAAAGTAACAAAGTCAAAATGATATAAAATTATAAAAATGCTAGGAATATGTATATGTTGTTCACGAACAATTGCCCAAGTTTAAAGTCTATTTGTCGTTTCGTACTGTTGTGTCACAGTATAGTAACATACCAAATTTTTGTTAATATCTACAATTTAATACTGTTTTTAAACGAAATAGCGTTTATGACTTAATCACTTATGGCAGTATACCGACTATATGTCAGGTGATATTGTAGAGGAACCTAAGTAGAAAGCGAACTGCAATTTTACCCCTTTAAAAGACTACATGTAAATTGCACTAATTCGATCTGCCTTGTAGTTTTTGTGTGTCAGAATTGAACGTTCGCACGCAGTTTTTAACGGAATTCGAGCCCAGAATCTCCCGGAATTTAGACCTGAATAACAAACAACTGCGTCACGTAACGTCGAAATAATTCATAAAAATAAAATTTATGAAAAAAAAAAATATATATATCTGTGTCCTGGACTCATAGAGGTTGTAAAACACCTTGTCTCGATAGGTTACTGTAGAGTGAAACTCCTGTATAGGTGGTTTCTCGCTGCTCGTTCCTGCTTTTCGGATCGTCTGCCTTGATTATTGACCAACAACGTTTAATTCTTAATAATCACGTTTTTTATAAAGAAAAAAATACATACATATTTTTTTTTTTAATATTTACGTAATCATCACTCTGACGTGAACAACACCTCAATATCACTACTGGTTAGACAGATATCGTGGGTTGATGGAAAACAAATTTTGTGCTTTTTCACAATTTTCGGTATCGAATTTTGAAATATTTTAAATTTACATCTTAGACATTTGTATAAGTATCCAATTGAAGTGTAAATCACATCGCTAGCCCGTTCAGTCGAATCAAAATCGACCATTCACTAAAAAATCACATACACCCCTGCACAGTATTGAGAAATCGAATTTCGAAAAATCTGCAAACCGTTTTGCGATAATTTCTGTAATCATCATCCTGAAGCAAAAATTAATTGTATATCTCGACGGGTTCGATGGATATCGAGGATTTATCTAAAACACGTTCAAGGTCTTTTCACCACTTAAGAGAGTAAATTTCGAAAAACCCTTTAATCACGTTTTAGAATACGTTATTGGTATCTCGTGGACGTAAAAAACACAGCATAAGCCCGCTGGGTTCGAGATGTATCGACGATTAATTGAAAACGTTTTTCACCTCTTTTCACCCCTTTTCACGTACTTAGGTGGCGAATTTCGAAAATTCCTGAAATTACTTTTTAGGTATTTGAGGAAGCATCAATCCTAAACAAAAATCACGTCGCTATATAAAAAACTATGGGATCAATATATATCGATTATAAGTCGAAAACTCACGTTACCCCCTTTTTAACCAGTTTAGGGTCGGATCCAGAAAATATATTTTAAATGGTACTTTGGATATTTACAAAAGCACCAATTTAAAGCAAACAGCACTACGATATCTCGATTGATTCGATAGATATGGAAGGATAATCGAAAACACATTTCACGTATTTTCACCCCTTTAAATAAAGAATTTCGAAACGTCTTTGAGTCCTGTCATAGACATTTGTAAAAGTAACCAATTAAAGTTAAAATCACGACGATAGCCAATTGTGTTTCAAAGTTATATACGATTCATTAAAAACACATTTTGCCCCTTTTTACTGCCTTGAGGTCGAATTTCAAAAAAACCTAAAACTACTTTTTGGGTATTTACGTAAGCAATATTTTGAAGTGAATATCAACTCTCTATCTCGAAGGGTTCGATAGATATCGATAGTTGATTGGAAACACATTTAAGGTCTTTTCACCCCTTTAAATGTCGAACTTCGAAAAATCCTCAAAATGGCTAATATGCATTTTTACGAGTGTCCTATTAAAGTAAAAATCACGATGATTGGCCGTCGGGTTCGAGATCTATCGACGTTTCTTCGTAAACACATTTCACCCCTTTTCACCATCTTAGAGGTCGAATTTCGAAAAATCCCTTCTTAGTGCTCGCCTACGACCTGAAGGGAACCCCCACAAAAAATTGCACGATTCTAGGTCCAGTGGTTTGGGCTGCAGTTTGATATGTCAGTCAGTCAGTCAATCAGTCAGCTTTCATTTTTATATATATATAGATAACAGGAGCTTGAAGTAAAAATGAAACTTTTAATAATCATAGATGATTATAATGATGAAGACTTAATATGAAATTATATTTATTTTGATGTAATAAATTAGGTTTTTATAGTTCGGTAAGTGTACTTTCCGATACTTTTATTTTAGTGTATGTTCTTATCAGTTTTGTTTTTAAATTACAGAAGATATTTGAGGTAAACTGGTATAGGTTTTGGTTATCAGATTGCTGTTGCCGCAACTTAACCGCAATAAGAAGTTTTTAATTCTTTCAATATTCCAGCGGGATTTTCATTACATCACTCTTACACTACCAAAGTACCTTATCGTGTTACAAGCGCTTTATTAGTTTATTGTTAATATCAAACATTACAAAAAAATCAATGCACAAACATGCATAATGTTTGAGCATATGCATAAATATTATATGTGTAAATATAAATATAAAAATAATATTCAGAAAATTCCTGGGGAGTAAACGTAACAAGAAAGGTCAGTATTTCTTTAGATGTGTCTGAAGCAACACATTATGTGGTTGTTGGTTTAGTAACGCACATACCCCATAACTTTAAAGGCTCGTGGCCAAATATAGGTCATTCGGAATAAAGTGAGCACTAAAGATTTAACCTTTGAAAAAAATCACTAGTCGTTGCTGCATATAACTCAACATTGACCACAGTTACATTACTGCTTATACAGTTGGCAGCGAATTATCGCACGTAGTTCCATGTATTTTATATTTAAATACAACATTACTGAAAGAACATCAAATGGAATCGACCTATTCGTATTTAATATACTAAAAAATATTTATTTATGATAATATTGACATACTTACTGCCTGTATAAGTTTTGAAAGTGATTTAATCCGGGCCGCGCACTGACGTAGTTAATTATTTCACCCGACAGGTGGCATCAGAGTTAGGTTTTCGCCACTTAGCTTGGAAGCGTTCAATGACGTTACCGGACGGTACAAGAGGAGAGCGTTGTTGTGTTTTTCCGTTGTGCAATAAATATGGGTTTCTGATAAAACACATTCAAAAGTATTAGAAGTGACTGTTTCCTCATTGGTAATATGTAAGTTGTTATGTGTTACGATCGCCAACATGAGTATCTTGATTTAGAAACAGCAATTTTTTTTTGTTTCATACACTAAGAAAATACGTTTTTTTTTTTGTTGAGTGCGTCGTTGTTCATGGCAGTGTAACTAAACAGGTTAGAATTCTTAAATTGCGTGTGTCATTATGGCGTGTTTTATTGTGTGGCGGTTTTGAGATATAAATTCGATTTTCATGTGTACATATTTACGAGATACGTAACGGCAATAGTGCGGGTCGTATAAATTAGAGTCGATGCACAGAAACCAGTATTAAAAGACGTTAAATTGCAGGTATTTATAACTAAGATTACTATTGGTTATACATTTTATTCAATACCCGTGTATTTAATAAGTAGATATTGTTGATAACATTTTCAGCCCAGTGTAATGTAGATGTAAACATTGTACAAACCTATGTAAATTAAAGCACGTGGCAATGTTTACGTTTACATACCGCGGAAAGATATAAACTGGCAGAAAATAGAAATTAATCAGGGGTTTTTTGAGTGCTCACTTTATCCCGAATCACCTATAATACCGTTTAAATTCTCTTTATTTTGATAATCAAACGTGCTGTCATAGAGTGAATAAAAAACCTGTTTTGCCCACATCCATTGCTTTGACTAGCGTGTGTTGTCTGACGCTTAAGACAGATTTTAGAACCACATTACTACGATGAAAAAAGTTAATTTAAGGATGTCATAAATACGTTAAATTGTTATATTTGAAACTATTATGACTGAAAAAGATCTATTGTACTTACATTATTTACGTTAATTCTTTGGATGCATTTACAGTAGTAATTTTATTGCTGATACAGGCCTAGTAATAATAGATTATTAAATTTTTGCGATACATTATTATTTCCGATCATGATTGTTTACGGAGATACGAGAAATATATTTCCAGTAGAAAAATATTGACATCTTCATTAAATGACCTTGAATAAATATTAAAATTAGAAAAAGAGGCGACCGAAATCATACGTACGAGCAATAATAGGTTGGGTACTGGGACTTACAAGGACTTTTCACACGCCATTTAAGTTTTTTGCTGTTTTGATTGTGTGTATTTCACATCCGAAAATGACAAATTACATCACTGAAGGAATATCTATCACAGTTACTTTATAATAGTCAAATAGCAACTGAAGTACGGAAGTATAAATATGTTACAATATCGTTAGCCCTGGATTCGCCACCGTAGGCCTACCTTATACAAGACGTGTTTTGTCGCGCGATCGACCGTAATCATCTCCTGTTGACGCGCCTGTGGCAGGTACGTTCAGATGCAGGCACCGATGGAGAAATTAATTACGAAACGATCTGCCTTGCGTCTGTTAACCATTAAAAGAAGACAGTTTGACGTGAGGAGAGGGAAGTTGTTGACCTTGCGTCGCACAAAGCCGTGAATGTGTCCCGACATCTTCGCATCATAAACACGTGAAGGTCTCTTGTTAAAATAAACTTAAATCTGTGCGTCATAAAAAATGCTAGTCCATTTACTTGCTAGGCGATTCCAAAGTTACATGATGTATGAAAACTGAGACTTGAGCCCTTCTCGCCCCTTTATTGGAGTGGTAAGGATACAAAGTTACACTTAAATGTAATTATACTTGATCCTTCTTAACGCCAACTTTGACTGTAAGACTTGGTTACGTGACACTTTTCTGTAATAAGGCAAATACCTTTGTCGCACATTAGAAAATTTATAGTGACTGAAAATATAACTAATCAACTTAATTTTAACAATTCTTTACAAGCTTCTACTTTAATACGCACGCCTACTGATCGTGTGTTTGTGTGAGTGAGGCACGGCTCGAAGGGCGATGTTGACCAGCTCCTGTGGCGTGGTATCGCCTCTACCGCAAGACACTGGTACGGCGTGCAGTTGTATCGCAGAACACTCGCCTGACTGACACTTTCAGTGGCGACCCCATCTTTTTATTGGTGGAAAGTTTTAAGCAAAGTCCATTGCACGCTCCTACACAAGTTTCACACGAATCCCGCAAGTAGTTTTTCAAGTTGAAAAAACTGTTTTTAGCTATTTTGAGGAGCTCCTAAATGATTTTTCTAATCGATTTGATGCTTTAAAACGGCTCGTCAGTTATTGCTGTGAGTGTATTTTCTTTTCGTACATAGTCACATTGGGCATATGTGGAATAGTTTATGTAAAAAAAAAAGTATTACGTACACGCTGCAACGCATTTTAAACCTGTGGTAGGCGTGGCCCTTAAGGTTGTTCAAGTGGGGAAAAAACATAATTTTATACTTGTATGAAATAGTGTTAGTTTTGTACACATTACTTGAGAGTACACATACTTCTAACGGAAAAAAATTAGCTCATATAGTTTTCCCGTAATGGCACTTCAAAGTCAAAATTTGCGTGTTTTTACTTCATACAAAACTTGAAAACCAGATAACATAA